>CAKNYM010045285.1:22467-86486 GCA_932195095.1 Andricus curvator
ACCACCGCAGGGTTCCACTGAGAGCAACTGCCATCTAAAAAATGACACCAGCTCCCAGTAGAACCGCAGTAAATCACACTTATGGCCACGCCTCACAACCGTGAGATGGGTGGTCACAGGGCACGATGAAATCACAACGACAGGCCGGCGAAACCCTCGTGTGTCTTGAGGACACGAAGCGGCCCAAGGATGACAGCTTTCTGGATCCATCTCGCAAGTGCCTTGGCATTTTTTGGCATGCGGGTATGGCTTTAAGGTTACGAACCAGTGATAGTTTCGCACCTCCGAGAGCACCTATCACAAGGACAATTACTTGTACCGAATATTTTGGGTCAGTCGTTGCAGCTCTCTTTTAAGGTCTTGATACCTCTCCTCCTTTTCTTTCTCCTTGTCAGTGATGTATTCGGACGGACCCGAGAATTCGATCACGAATATAGTTCGTTTCTCAAAGTCTTGCAGAACGATGCCAGGCCTCGAGTGTGCAACGGAGACTGCTGTCCGAAAATCGTAGTTCCAGAAAATTTAGCACTTCTCGTTTTGGACAATTGACAATTGACTTGACATCGGGTCCCGAAAGGTTATGCACATGAACAAAAGCATGCACCATAAGTCTTCTGTGCCGCGACTTTACATCTCACGCCGTCAAGGTGGTCACGGAATACTGAATCTTGAATGTCTTCACAACAGGATTATTCTGGGTACAGCACATATAGTCGCAAATGGACAAGGCCCTCTTCTTAAAATGGTCAGAAAATACGAACAAGTGGGCAAAGGGGCGTTTCTGTACAAAGCAGCGGAGGAGGCTGCTGAAACACTCGGCCTTGACTTCAATATCAGTGGTGAGCAAAATGCATCAAATCTTATCCATCTTGAATACTCACTCCTGAAGGCCCGGATTAAGAAAGCACAGGAGAAAAACTTTCGCGAACAGCTCCTCGACAAGAGGATGCAGGGCATCTTCCACAGAAATGTGGAAGATCAGTCGATGTCGTATGAGTTAACGTTTGCTTTCCTTAAATCACCTGGATTGAAGTCGGGCACGGAGGGTTTCATTTTGGCATGTCAAGACGGTGTCATTTCCACTCTAGCATAACGTCGCCACACTTTGAGCCAAGACATTCCCGATGATAGCTGCAGAGCGTGTCATGCACACCCCGAGCATCTAGGACACATACTATCTAGTTGTCCAACTCATGCGGGGACGACCTACATCCAAAGGCACAATGCGGCACTAAGAGTGCTTTATGACCATCTCTGTCAGTCTTACGGCATTAGCCCAAATACCGCTCCGCTAAACGCTCCTAGGGAAATAGAGTCAATTGTCGAAAATGAGAAGTGCCGCATATACTGGAACTTCATATTCTCGACAATTGTTTCTGTTGCGCACTCGAGGACTGACATAGTTATCCTTGACTGCGAGAAACGAACCATGTTCGTTATCGAATTTTCGGCACCAGCTGACAAAAACGTCACAGCCAAAGAGAAAGAAAAGAAAGAGAGGTATATAGATCTTATAAAGGAGTTGCGACGGTTATACCCGGAATATTCTGTTAAGCTAATCGTCTTGATCATCGGCGCTCTTGGAGGTGCCAAGGTTTCACTGGTTAATAGCCTGAAAAGCATCCCTGCGTGTCAACAAAATGCTGAGATACTTGCGGGGAAAATGCAGAAGGCGGTCGTCCTTGGGTCGCTCCGTGTCCTCAGGGTGCACGAGACTTTTGCCGGATCATCGTATTGAGTTCGTCGCAGACTGTAACTACCTATCTCACGGTCGTGAGACGTGGTTACAGCTGAAATTTTACCGCGATTATGCTGGGAGCGGGTGCAATTTTTCAGATTAGCACCCGCTCCCGGCGAAATCCTGCGGTTGTCCTTATGACAAACTTTTAAATATATTAGGATGGTCCAAAATAACGTATTTTCGAATTTTGACCATCTAATACTAGAAACTGAATCTTCATAGAGGAAAAACTGTTGTGTATTTTTTTCAGATTTTTAAAAAAATAATAGAGCGAGCGCATCGTTAATCAATTTCTTATGGACTTTAACGTAGAAAAACCTCTATTTTTCTTCGCGTTTGAATTTAACATATACATTTTTGTAATAAAATAATGAAATTTTGGTCATTTAATATTCAAGCTCTAAGAATAGACCTCAAAAAATGTGTTTATTAAAAAAACTAACTAGAAGTGTTATTTTTTGATCTACAAAAATGATGGTTTTTGACCAAAAAGGCCGAAAATTATGATTTTCAGGAGCTCATTTTGGGCCATAAATTTTGGTTCTTTTAGTTAAGAATTACAACAGTTCTTCATAGAGTCAAGAATTGATCATTCAAAAATGGATCATTTTGAAGTTCAATATCAATAAGATAATTAGCAAAAACTAGAAGAGATTCGTCCCTAAAAGGCGGAGAGAATCCATAAATAGCTACACGATGATGGACGGAGATCCTTTTCTAATCCGTTTAAACACTTTGAACTATACAATGAAACTTTTATACCCAAAGTTATACGAGTATCCCTTTATGTCCCAGAGGAAAATAAAAGAAATAGATATTTGGACCCTAAATTAAAAATTAAATTTTAAATATATATTTATGTGATTTTTAATTAGAATACTTTTAACATCCAGTAATATTATTTTCTTAATTAATTATTATTTAATTAAGTGAATAGTAATCTATCAAGTATTGAACAAATAAAATATTAGAAAAAGAAGAAATTGTTAAAAAAATTAAATTGTTTAAAAAATCAAATTGTTTAAAAAATAAAATGTGTTGAAAAAAGAAAATTGTTTAAGAAATTAAATTGCAGAGGAAATGAAAGATTAAAAAATAAATTTTAAACAAATAATAACATTTTTTAGAATGATAAAATTGCTACAAAAAAAAGTAATTAATTAAAAAAAAAATTGTTGAAGAAATAAAATTGAAAAAAAAATAAAATGGTTCAAAAAAGAAAATTGATGAATAAATAAAATTGTATCAGAAATAAAATAATCTAAAAAATTGAATTAATAAAATTAAACTGTTTAAAAACAAGAATTGTTTAATACATGAAATTTAAAGAAACGAAGATAGATTTTTTATCTTCAAAGGTTAAGTTTCAACTAATTAGTTAAGTTTTCAATAAACAAGCAAAATGATTATTAATTATCAACCAAACAGTTGTATTTGCAACCAAATAGTTGAACTTTCAAGTGAAAGGGACGAATTTTCAACAAAAGAGTTAAACTTTGAACCAAATAGTTAAATTTTAAACCAAAAAGGTGAATTTTCAACTAAAACGATACACCTCTAACTGTAATAGTTCATTTTTAACTAAAAAAGTTTTCAATTACAAAAATTAACTTTCAACCAAGAGGTTGAATTTTTAAACAAAAATTATTTAAATTTTTTAATAAAAAATAGTTGAATTCAACGAAAAAAGACGAATTTTTAACAAAAATTCAAAATCAATTTAAAATTATGTTGATGAAAAAAATTTCACAATAAAAAAACATTTTTTCAAATATTATGCATTATGAATGAATGAATTAATGAATTAATGACGGACTGGCGTGGGGCAGCGAAGGAATCACGTTTGGCCATGGTAAAGTCGACGAAAAAGGAAACAAGACAATTCATCACCGTTATTACTGAAAACTTCAAAATACCTTTTATCGAGTTAATCCAAAATACGGGTCCCTGAGCTTATCCAACAAGGCGCTCCTTCTGTACCCAAAAAAGGTTTTGGGTTGTTTGAGAAAATTGGCACAGATGTAGCCTCCGGAAGCTACGACCACGATCGTTCACCGAACGATCGATCCCGACGCGACCGGAAGCAATACGTCATCCGACTCGTCACTTCCCACAACACCAGAAGATGATCGAGTCGGGAAATCACTAATCAAGGAATCGAAAAAATGAATAAAACACTGACTTTACTTGAGGGGCTCAAATACCTGAATTGCCTAGAAGAAACACACTTGATTAAAATCGTTGAAACAACCGATAATGTCTACACTCGCCTACACCTTGATAGCAACTGAATAGCCCGGAAAAGCTCCCGAAACTCAACAAGGGAGCTTCACGCCACTACCTGAGTCCCCACTAACGAAAAGGAAAGCGCCTGAAACTCAAAGAACAGAGAGAGATCTTCAAGGAGAATGAGCATTGGGCGAAAACCATTTGATTACCAATGAGACCTTGAAGGTCACTCAAACCAGAATAACAACATCAAATAAATTATTAACAAGAATGATAAAATTGCTACAAAAAAAAGTAATTAATTAAAAAATAAAATTGTTGAAGAAATAAAATTCAAAAAAATAAAATAAAATGGTTCAAAAAAGAAAATTGATAAAGAAATAAAATTGTATAAGAAATAAAATAATTTAAAAAATTGAATTAATAAAATTAAACTGTTTAAAAGCAAGAATTGTTTAATAAATGAAATTTAAAGAATCAATTGTTTTAAAAATTACAACATTTCAACAAAATAATTGTTTAGAGAAAGAAAGTGGTTGAAAGATAAATACGAAGATAGATTTTTTATCTTCAAAGGTTAAGTTTCAACTAATTAGTTAAGTTTTCAATAAACAAGCAAAATGATTATTAATATTATCAACCAAACAGTTGTATTTGCAACCAAATAGTTGAACTTTCAAGTGAAAGGGACGAATTTTCAACACAAGAGTTAAACTTTGAACCAACTAGTTAAATTTTAAACCAAAAAGTGAATTTTCAACTAAAACGATACACTTCTAACTGTAATAGTTCATTTTTAACTAAAAAAGTTTTCAATTAAAAAAATTAACTTTCAACCAAGAAGTTGCATTTTTAAACAAAAATTATTTTAATTTTTTAATAAAAAATAGTTGAATTCAACGAAAAAATACGACTTTTTAACAAAAATTAAAAATCAATTTTAAATTATGTCGATGAAAAAAATTTCAGATTAAAAAACCATTTTTTTTTTCAAATATGATGCATTACCGTAGCTTCCTTACTGTTCAATAAAATGTATCAATATTATAAGTCAATCGATTCGTCTCAAATTAACATATCTTTTCTATTCTCACATCAACTTTAAATTATGAGAATGAGAAAATTTTCACTATAAAAATAGATTTTTAATATAATATAAATGACCATGACTTCCTTACTCTTCAACAAAGTGTATTACTTTATAGGTCAATCCATTCGTCTCGAACCAATGAATCTTTTATATTCTTGCATCAACTTTGAATTATGTTAATGAACAAAGTTTTACTATAAAAACCGATTTTTAAAATATTATTGAGTGATAAAAAATGCAATATAATAACTCATTAAAGTTTGTCAAAGTTGTCAGTAATAATTCCTAATTTAAAATCTTGTGTTATTTCTACCAAACTTTTTATGAATTACTATACAATAAATGATTGAGCTCAGTTAAGCAATCAATAATTAGTTAATTATATTAAATGTATATAAATTAAACTCATTATAACTAGTGATATATAAAAGATTATAAACTATTGTCATTGATACAATTTATTCCATTATTCTTATAAATTTATTACTTATTTCTTCAGAATTTTAAATAATGAACACATTCTCAATAAAATCTAAATTCCTAAGAAATCCAAGGATTAGTCTAGAACAGGTGAAAAATATACAAAGGTGGAAATCTGGGTCTCACTACCTGAGTCCAAAGTGAGTGGTTTACTGCTCCGCCCACTAACCAATAATTCCCTGAGAGTAACAAAGGTGCAAATGCAGAGTCAGCTTGCCCATTGGGGCAGTGCCCATATCATCGCCGTCTACCTGCTTGCATTATCCCCAGTACCGAACTTCCCCTCACCTAGCCGAGTTCTCGTCAGCGTCTATCGTCGACCCATGTCAGCGGGGGGTCCTTTGTACTAATGAGGAATAACATACGAAACATAAAATTTGTTTAATTTTGCAATTAGTAATTTAGAAATATTATATTCCAAATCTACGTTTCTTGGCGATTCCAACGATATGTTACTTGACTTCGTAAGTTCAAACTTAGGAGTGTTTATCAGGCCATATATAGGATCACCGAAGTTCAACTGCAATAGTTGCACATGGGCCCTATCATCGGAAATTTTAAATTGTCATAGAGCAATAAATCGACTGCTCCTACTTAAATAGCAATTATCGTAAGTTGACGCAGATTTTAGTTTATGATTTTATATGCGCAGCCATAGAAATTAATTGCTTGCTGAACAGGAGCAGTCGAAATGTAAAGGTTTACTACCCTTAAGTTTCCTATGGATTTAAGACTTTTTCAAAGCTTTATAAACAAAATTGATGTCTGCGTCAATTAACGATAATAGCTTTTTAAATGAGACAATTTCTATAACCTGCTTTAATTTCCTCTTAAATAAGCTTGCAATCGACAAACTCTGTCAGTTTCGTTTTGCTTCTTGCGAGAAAAGCGAGTTTGAAGTTTTGAAAATTTGAAATTTAAAGAGAAACATGCCCTCTGTACCTCTGATAATTTCCGTATCAGTGTCAACAAGGGGTAAAACTATTTTAATTGTAAAAAATTGTAGATTCACTTTTGATAAATTTTTGTGTACCGGGAATTCTAGATGGAAGTGTGCAGGTGAAAAATGAAAAGCTCATTTACATACGTCTAGTGAATCGCCGCGACTTATTCTCAAAAGTAATTTAGAGCACAATCACGATCCAATAGAAGATCGTATTTTACAAAGACAATCGTTGTCCTCGATTGTAAATCGAAAGGCGGTCGATAATGTTTGCGAAAGACCTTCAAAGGTTGTTCATTCGAGCGTGGAAAAGGAACATCGAAATTTGACGGTCCGCGATATTAAATGTTGTAAGAAGAATTTTTATTATTCGCGTATATCCTAAAGACAGTAAAGATACTCACGCTAAAATTGAAAAATTAGATGTAAAAACTAAATTTGGAGATGATTTTGTCCTTTTTAACGATCCAGAATCCAACGTGATCGTTTTTTCAACGAATGAAAATTTAAAGTACCTGGCAAAAGCGCAAATTTTGCTAGATGATGGTACATTTGATTATTGTCCACCTTTCTTCAAGCATCTTTTTTCTGTACACGGTTTTTTTAATGGTCATTATATTGTGTTAGCATTTTGTTTGCTCAAAGATAAACGGCAGGAAACCTACGAGGAATGTTTTGCTACACTTAAAAAATTATGTGAAGAAAGAGGCCATATTTTAGAGCCAAAAGAAATTATTTTAGATTTTGAGAAAGGCATTCACAATGCCGTTAGGAAAATTTGGCCCAATATAAGAATTATCGGTTGCCGATTTCACTTAACTGAGGTTTGGTATCGAAAGCTACAAGAACTAGGGCTTTCTGCTGACTATAAAAATAGAGACTTGGAAGTTGGTCAGTGGTTACGCGTTTGTTTCAGAATTTTCTTTCGCAATCACACGGAAGTGAAACATTGTTTTGGGTTTGATTTGTTGCCAGTAATGCCCCTTAACGATAGCGTCATTAAATTTGCGGAATACCTAATAGCGACTTATTTATGCGATGAAGCTTTGTATCCGCCTAAATTCTGGGCCGAGAAAACCGCTGCTTTAACTCGGACAACGAACGCATGTGAATCTTTTCATTCGGATTTTAATAATTCTTTTTATCTTCCGCACCCTCAAATTTATCTAGCTATTCAAATCCTGCTCCAGATTCAAACGCAGACTTATTACAAGCTTAACAGTATTAATGAGCCCTATCAGTTTCAGAATTCTAATGCGAAGAAGAAACCTGAAACTGTTCAAGGTCGGATTAATGATTGCGATTCGGGAAAAATGTCTCTCCTTCAGTTCGTTAAATCGGTCTCTTCGTACTATCGTTTGCAGTAAACTTCGCACATATCCAAAGTCAAAAATGAATTTTCAATAATTCACATTTAATTATTGATTTTACCCAGGATTTTCATCGGTTCTTTTCAGAGACAGAATCGGCCCTTTTTAGAGCCACCAAATATTTTAAACGAAGGAACATATTTTTAATTGTTACAAACATGTAGAAAAATACCAAAAAACTGGCCCTTTTTAGGGCCAACAAATGAACTAATGCATTTTCTTAAAGGTCGAAATAAAATCTGCTCGCACTCGCTGTTTTGGTCAATCTTTCCATTTTCTTATTAAAGTCAAAAAATCTTTAAGAACAATGTAAAAAGTATCATATTGTTTTACCAAATGTCTGTAAAACCTAATTGAGGTGTTAATGGTTAACTCAATTTACCAAAAGATATCTACTTTACTTAAATATAGTTTACAAAGTGAAAGTTAGCAATTTTTTAGAAATGTGTTACTGGTTCGGTCTATTACTTTCTTCTATTTTGAAAAATGGGATAATCTGAATAGATTGTTTCTAAATCAACCCACAAAACTAATGCAGTTGAATTTCGGTGATCCTATATATAGCCTGATAAACACTCCTAATTTTCAACTTACGAAGTCAAGTAACATATCGTTGGAATCGCCAAGAAACGTAGATTTGGAATATAATAGTTCTAAATTACTAATTAAAAAATTAAAAAAATTTTACGTTTCGTATTTTGTTCCTCATTAGTACAAAGGACCCCCCGCTGACATGGGTCGACGACAGACGCTGGCGAGCACTCGGCTACGTGAGGGGAAGTTCGGTAGGGGGGGGGGGGGGGAAAACAAGCAGGTAGACAGCGATGAAATGGGCAGCCAAAATTTTGAACGCCATGCGCTCACTCAATTATTATTTTCAAAATCTGAAGAAAAAAAAATACACAAGAGTTTTTCCTCTATGAAGATTCAATTTCTAGTATTAGATGGTCAAAATTGGAAAATACGTTAATTTGGTCCACCCTAATATATATATATATATATATATATATATATATGTGTATATATGTCTACAGTAAATTAATGAAATACATTGTGCGTTATTCAGTGGCCATTTGTGGAACTAATTAACTGAATTTGCTGTGGCGTTTGGAATTAATTAACTGCCGCTACCTGGACGGAATGGTAAAGGGCTATCTAACGTTCACTTTTCTAGGGGCGTAATGGGCTCATAACATGGTGGTTTCGAATAAAATTATTATAAATGTCTAGTTGTTTAAATTAGTTTACCTTTCATTAGTTTCAATTTACTAGACCAGATGTTCTGGTATTAAGCTCAACCGGATATTCTGATAAGCACTGATTTTCAACTATCGAATTTAGATACTTTTCTACCTTCATGGGCTGTTCCTAAACCACACACGAGGAAAGCAGCATTTTATTGATGATTAGCCTGCTGATTAATAAGATGTATAATTCCTCAACACTTTTTTTCAAATTAAAATTTAGCATTAATCTTTAAATCTCTGGTATGCATATATGACTTGTAGACATTGTACACTTTGTTAGGAGCTTCGTACTTTATTATAATTGTAATACTTAACAAGAAAGTACCAGAAATTAAATTTTTTTCATGAAAATATTTGTTTTTTTTTCAACCCAGGATGACAAATATTTAAATAAAACAATTTTTATAAAATTATTATTGTATCTTTATATTCTATAGTTTAAACGTAACTTTTTTTTCGTAATTTCAATCAGTTGCACTGTTTAATATAAAAATTATATTCGAACAGTGTTTTAAATATCTTATCCCATTAGGTCGAAAAGGAACAACTGTTTAGATGCAAAAATAGTACATTTGTGTATACTTTCTTAAAAAAATATTAAAACTATACAATAAAATACAACAATATACAGTAATATGCAAAAAAAACAACAAAAGTAAAAAATTCGTCACAATAGTAGACAAGAGTTCTACTTTCTGTGTATTAATTTGTATTTTCCTGTAAAAATTGTTGTAGTTTTTCGTGCTTATTTGTAAAAAAAATTCCGCCTGGTATTAAGGCAAATAATTTAAATTTGATCATTGGTAAATACAATCCATGAGAATTCTTCCCAAATGCCAAACATGTACATAGGCCATAATTTAAATTAAGACATTTATCTATAATTGTTATTTTAAGTAGTAGATAGGTAAGAGACAAAAAAATACTAAAACTAGAATAAAGTACATATTCTGAAAAGTCTTCAAGTCTTCGAATTGAGGGTTTCGGTACACGTGGGTCTGTCTCACGTACACGGTAAACGTGTATCTTGGAGCGAAACTATTTGCATACGACATCTACATAAGCATATCTTGGAGCAAGCAGCACCGGTTTTTCGATAAAATGTTTATATTTTGTTTAATAATCAAAAAACGTGAGAACAACGGCAGTGACGTTCAGTGTTAGCTGTCCATGCATTTCTCCAGTGTGCCTGTTGACCCTCTTCAAACTCCAGTCGGCAGACACTCCGGAGCGAGTCGAATTATCCGGAACGAATGAACCCTTGCATTGTTAGGAGATCACGGCAGGTTAGAAAAACTGACATTATGAAATCATGGATTAATTTAATTTTAATTAGCAGAATAAATTTATTTATAAAATTACAAGAAAGTTAAAAAAAGATTAATGAAAATCGGTTAATATTTGCCGTGATAATGTAAATCTTTAGGTAATATACAACTTCTGTGCATTTACACTGCAGTTTTCTACCAAATTCATGCTAAAGACGATATTTTTTGGAATTTTTTCCACATGAATAATTTTTAATGCATAAGTAGAGGGTTTCCAAGTATTCCGTAAATCATAAAAAAAATATTATTTTCTGCAATTAATGACACAATTAACGAATGGTAATAGTAGTTTTTTTGGTTTAAGATATTTAGCAATTTAGTACTCGTTTCTGCATTTTGAGGCCGCACGGTTGAATATTTTTGTCTAATATCTCGCGTACGTCATTTACATAATCATATTTTGAAGCACACAGATTTGTAATTATTTAAACAATTCTCATTTGTTGAAACATCTTGTCTCCTTGGAATCGTTATAAGTTATTGTTTTCGCAAGTTAATGTCACAATTAACGACTGTTGATAGTCACATCTTCTTCAGTAGTATTTGCTCATTATTGGAACGATTTTAATTTGTTTAAATTGTTGCTTATCCTTTAAATTGTGAAAAGTTATTTTCTGGAATTAATGGCACAATCCACGAATGTGAAGTGTAATATGTTTTTGTTCAACATTTTTTGCAATTGTGTAAACAATTAATCACTCACTTGCGCCTTTTCATATGGAAGGTGGAGAAAATTTAGTTCTTTCAAATCTCGTATACTCTGTCGCTTATTATTCAGTATTTCCTCATCTCAGAACGTACACCGTATGTTGTTCAAAGAATTAAATGAAATTGCTCTAAGAAAAGTATGGTACTTTTTTATCTTATTACAATTACTTCTCTCTTCTGTTTTATTTATTTAATTACGGTCACAATAAATAAATACGTATTTAATAGATATACATCAGTGTTCTTCATTTGATGTGTCTTGCACAAGATGATGCAACTTTTTAATGTTTGCTTCTGCAATAGTTTAATTTTCAAAATATTAAATTACAATATATTCGATGTTTTTCATTAACAATTGCAAATTCTTCAATTTTGAACGGTGACAGTGACACCTTTCATTTCTTTTCTGTAAATAACGAGCACGATTAAATATTGTATGATTGATGAGCATTCATGCGAAATATTTACTCTTGCAATATAAATTTGTGGGAAGCCAAAAGTCCGAGATGTGAAGGTATATATTTCTCGACTCGTTCATTACAATAATTCCATCGTAGCCGTATTCGACGCGAAATTCCCTAATATTTGAAATAAACCTTATTATAAAGTCGTTACTTCAGTTTCTCCAACGAAATTTCTATTTGGGGTGAAGTAAGGATACTTTTAGATACTTTTCCAGGCTTCGCTTTCTTTTAATTTCATAAATAAATTGATTCTGATAATTAAAATTGAATTAATCCATGATTTGATAATGTGAATTTTTCTAACCGGCCGTTATCTCGTAATAATGAAAGATTCGTTATCGTGAATGATATCAGAATGGGCCAACGGTTCTGAATTTTGAGGCCGTACGGTTGAATATTTTTGTCTTCGAGATTACCAGCAAAAGCTGGAGAGTCTTGGGAAGTCCTCAACGATTAAAGGAACCCGACTATTCATGGATAATCAGTATTTCGATGTGTCTTTAACAACGAAGATTGTGGCAGAGAAGAGTGAGGATGTTTATCAGTCGGATGATGGAATCTCAACTTCTTCTTTAAGCTCTACTGCTAGCAAGAAAAGGACGAGGACGCCCTCCAAAATCACATTCTTCCAGTACAGATTTAAATAAAAAAATCAAGCATACTCCAAAAGGAAGTTCAATCAAAGCTTTTTTGAAGGAAGTGCCGGGAGGAGAAAACTCCAAAACGATCCCAAGTTCATAAACGGTTCGCCAACAGTACCAGCAACTCGAATTATATTTTGGAATGCAAGGGGATTTAATAATCCAGATAATATCTATCACTACACTACTACAGATGACAACATATGTGTGAGTGAGACATGGCTTACTTCTTCACCTCAAATCACGTATCGTCAACGTAACATCGACTGTCAAGTCTACAGTGCAGCTACGAGAGAACCCTCAAAAGGAAGAGCAAAGGGGGGTCTACTCATCATCAACAACCCACACAAATATAAAATGGAAACGATATGTGCAGCAGAGGATTACATTTTTGTTAAACTCGAAGGTAATAGTTTTAATATAGTTATTGCATCAATATACTCTAGCCCTAACTCTAATTTTGAACATTTTCTGTACAATATAAATGAAATAATCTTTGACCTGTCAATGAAATACCCGGAATACTCGATAATTGTGGGAGGGGATTTTAACGGTAAAATTGGATAAATGAATCAACTAGAGGAGGAAACTCTCTGTAACAATTTAAATTTATATGACGTAAGAACAAGTCTAGCCCCTGATCGGGAGAATAGGGGAAAACAAATGGTAGAAAGCTTTGAAAAAAATGGGGTTTTTATCCTCACTTGAATTCACTTGAAGTCACTTGAATTCAATTGAAGTCACTTGAAATCTCCAGAAATATCTGAAGTCATTTGAATTCACATGGAGTCACTTGAAATCACCTAAATTCATTTGCGGTCACCCATATACCACGTGGACAGTTTTTTTTTGTGGGGGGGGGGGAGTATGGAAAAAGTACACAATTGTGCACGAGGGGGGCCGAAGGGGTCTATCCAAAGTCCACGTGGACTAAGGTGGTCCACAATTTGTTTTTTTTTTTTTCAATTTTCATGCGTCACCCGCAAATTTGTTCAAATCCAAAAAAAAAATAAATGCGTTTGAAAAAAATTATATTCAGAGTTTCCGCAAGCCCCGTATAGTTGAACACGTATTTTCCATGAGAAAGCAAGACGTTTTTGTATTTTTTATTCAGAAATTTACCACATAAGTCTGTTTTATACGGTCCCAAAGAAACCCCATAAGTGAAAAATTGGGTATTACGAGTTTCTGGCGCTGGCTATTATTTTTTTGAGGTTTCTTTTGGTAAACATGGTTTCTAATACATAAAATATTACTTTATTGTGATAATTTAATGTTTGAATAAATCGTTTAAACAATTCATTATTGTTTATAGCCATTTTATCTTAGAATGGAGTTGAAAAGTCGCGGTTTTATTTGAATTTTTGTACTGATTCTCAACTTTTCAGTTAGAGCGAGGCAATAATCAATTGAATTTAACAGAAGTAATTGTTTAAATAATTTAATATTTGAAATAATATTCTCTCAGAATAATGCTAGAAAGTTGCAGTTTATTCTAAAATTTTCCACTTTTGGTTCACTTTCAAATTATAGTAGGGTAATAATTAAATCAAGTTAACAAACATAATTGTCTAAACAATTTGCTATTATTTTTATTGATATTCTCTTTGAATAATGGTAGAAAGTTGCGGTTTTTTCTTAAATTTTCAACTCTTCTTCTATTTTTCACTTAGAGTATGGTAATAGTGACTGAAATTCGACAAAAATAATTTTTTAAACAAATTATTACAGTTTTTAACTATCTTTTCCTATAATAATGCTAGATAGTTGCGGTTTTTTCTGAAATTTGTTGACTTTTTGTCCACTTTTTACTTAGTCAGATCATAATGTAAGTTAATAAAGATAATTGTTTATACAATTTATTATGGTTTATAACTAACTTCTCTTAGAGAAATGTTAAAAAGTTGCGGGTTTTTCTGAAATTTTCAGCTTTTCTTTAACTTTTTAGTTATCAGTATCTACTTCAAGGAAAATTTACATCTATGATATGATCCATCTGGAAAATTTGAAGAATATTTTAAATATCTGTTTTATTTCAGAAAAATATATTCACAAAATGAAAGATTTTCTAAAAAATTATTCTTTCTCTTGTTTATTTATTATTTGTTCATAACTAAAAACCGCGACTTTCTTACTGTACTCTAAGAGAAAATTGCTAAAAGCAATAATAATTTATTTAAAAAATGCATGTAAACATCTAATTATCAGTGAGAAGTAGTATTTCATGTATTAGAAACAATTTGTTTAAAAAATAAAAAATCATAATTAGCGTCAGCAACTCGCAAAACCCAATTTTTTACTTATGGGTTGTTTTTGGGACCCTATAAACAAACATATGGGGGTGATATTTAAAAACTAATTATTTATTTGTATTCTACAGGGTGTCCCGGACTCAAGTGTCCGGACTTTATGGCTGTATAAAAATTTAAAAAATAAATCCAAAATTCCTTTTCAAAAAATCAGTTGAAGTTTTAGTTTTTGAGTTATTAAATATTTAAGCTGGACCAATCAGGAGCGCGGTATAAACAATCGTGCGTACGTGAGCGAGAGTCCAACGCAGTGTGGTGACTGCTGTTCTTTCCTCGCTAACCCCACCTCGGAGCTCGCTTCAATATACTGCGTTAGACTCACGCTCACGTGCGCACGACTGTTTATACCGCGCACTTGATTGGTCCAGCTTAAATATTTAACTACTCAAAAACTAAAACTTCAACTGATTTTTGGAAAAGGAATTTTCGATTTATTTTTTTTATTTTTATACAGCTATGTAAGACCGGACACTTGAGTCTGAGACACCCTGTATAGCGGAAACTCCGAACATCATTTTTTATTGAAGGTCGAAAAGAAATATACTTTTTCATGAATAATTTTATGCAAAATAAGCATGAAAAAGATTCACAATTAAAAACCAGACATGAAACTACCTCACTTTTCGGAAAATGTAATAATCTAAATAGATTGGTTCAGAATCACCCACAAATCTGAATATCATTTTTTTAAACGCATTTATTTGTTTGTGGATTCGAACAAATTTGGGGGCGATATGCATGAAAATTCGAAAAAACTATTTTCCAACGCGTTTTTGGACCACCCGAACGTGAACTCCCGTTTTCCTCAATGATAAGGGAAGGGAAGAGAAAAACGTGAAAATAGCTTTCTGGAATGTTTCAGGCTTGAAGAAAAAGCATGAAGGTTTTTGGCGGGAGTTAGAAAAGTGGGATGTGATTATGATGAGTGAAACCTGGATCGATGAGAAGGATTGGAAGGGGATGAAAAGGATGTTACCTAAAGGTTATGTGTGGACAATGCAAGAAGCAAGAAAGGAACACGTTAAAGGTAGAGGGATGGGCAGCATGGTCTCAGGGGTGAGAAAAGAACTGGCAATAAAAGGGAGAATAGAGGAGGACAGGCAGGAAAAGGATGGAACAATGGTAAGAAGGATAATAATTGGAAAAGTCAAAATAGCGGTGGTTTGTGTATATAGAAGAAGAGGGGAAGAGGAAGGTTGGAGAGTAATAAGGAGATGGATGGAGGAAAAGAAGGAAGAGTTGGTTTTGATAGGAGGTGACTTGAATGCCTGGACTGGCGAGCAAGGGGGAGGGACTTGGGATGAAGAAAAGGAAACCTACATAAGGAGCTTCAAACATAGGGAGATAGACCGGGAGGGGAGGAGGTTACTAGACGTAATAGGAGAAACAGGATGGTTTATATGTAATGGCAACATGAAAGGAGATGAAAAAGGAGAGATCACATTTATAGGTAAGGGAGAAACAGTAATAGACTACATCCTGGTGGAAGAAAGAATGAGGAATATGATAGGCAGTATGAATGTGGGGAATGAGATAGGGTCTGAGCAATTCTCAGTAATAGCTACACTGAAAAGTGGCGTCCATAAGCGCGGCAGAGGGAGAAAGGAAAGAGGGGGAGAAAGGAACACGAAAATGGGGGTCTGGGGGTAGATGAATTAAAAGAGTTTAAACAAAAAATGGAAAAGCAGAATGTTAGGTATGAAAAGGAAGAGGGAGTAGACTCGTTAATTGAAAGGTTGAAAGGGTCGATTGAGAATGTTAGGGATGAGATAGGTACAAAAGAAGGAAGAGAAGAGGGAAAGAGAGGCTGGTGGGACGAGGAATGCAGGGAGAGTAAAGAGATAACGAAAGAGTGTGTAAGAAAATGAAGGAAAGGAGAAATAGAGAAGGCGGACTACAGCAGGAGAAAAAGAGAACATGAAAGGATGCTGGAAAAGAAAAAGCAAATGGGAAAGGAGAAATACAAAGAAGAAGTAGAAAAAGCGATCAAAGAAGGTAGGGTCTGGGATGTGATAAATAGGGAAAGAGGAGGAAGGAATGGCGTCAATGAAGAAATAAAAATGGGTGAGTGGACGGATTATTTTAAGGGTCTGTTAGGGGGAGAACAAAATAGGATCAAAGGGGAAAATAGAAGGATAGTCCAGGGAGTAATGGAGGAAGGGAACGAAATAACAAGAGAAGAAGTGGATGAGGCGATAGATAGACTGAAAAGAAACAAGGCTACAAGGAGAGGATGGTATGGAGAACGAAGCGATAAAGTATGGAGGAGAAGGGATTAGGGAAGGGATATGGAAGATCTGCAACAAGGTATGGAAAGGAGAAGGGTTGCCGGAGGAGTGGATGACAGGGCTGGTGGTACCGCTTGTCAAAAAAGGGGAGGGTAAGAAGGTAGAAGAGTACAGAGCGATCACTCTCATGCCTGTGGGTTATACAATATACGCAGAAATTCTAAGAAAAAGGTTAGAGAGTCAGATAGAAGAGAAACAAAGTATCCCACACAATCAGACGGGATTTAGAAAAGGGATGGGGACAATAGATAACATTTACGTACTCAACTACTTGGTTAACAGAAACTTCGGGAGAAAAAGAGGGAAATTAGTCGCCTTGTTCGTAGATTTTAAAGCAGCGTTTGACTCAGTGAATAGAAAAGTGCTATGGCAGGCAATGAAAGAGAGGGGAATAGAGGAAGGATTGGTGGAGATGATAAAGGAAATTTTTACTGAAACCAGGATAAGGGTGAAGATAGGGGGGGGGGGGGGGGGGGAGAAAGGGGACGATTTTGGGTAATAGCAAACTATACTCTCTAGCATACGCGGACGACGTAGTTCTATTAACAGACGATGAGAAGGGGATGAACCTAATGATAAGAATTTTCGAAGAGTATGTGGGAACAAAAGAACTGACGGTGAACGTAGGGAAGGCCAAGGTGATGTGCTTCAGAAGTAAAAAGACCAAAATAGGTTACGTTGTGGAAGATGAACGGACAAACAGTGGAAAGTGTGGAGGAGTTCTGTTACTTAGGTTTTTGGTTTGAGGCCGGAGGGGGAAACGAGGTGCAGGTGAGGAAAAGAATCGAATGTGCGAGTAAAGTAATGGGCCAAGTATGGGGTATAGGAAAGACAAGGTTTAACGACGATTGGAGAATAAGGGTTTGGTTGTTTGATGCGTTGGTTTGGGCGGTGTTGTGTTATGGATTGGAGGTCTCGGGATGGAAGGAACATAGGAAAGTGGAAAGCATGCATGAGAGATTTCTGAGATGGGTAATGGGGGTTAGTTGGAGTTGTCCAGGATACATGTTAAGGAAAGAACTAGGAAGGGAAAAAATGGTAACTAGACAAATTAAGAGAGCCTGGAGGTTTGAAGAGAAGCTGAAAAGGGGAGGGGGGAGCAGAATAGCACAAGTATGCGTGGACAAAGTTCGGAACAAGGAAACGAGAGGCAATTTGGGAAATTCAAAATGGGAGGAAGAAAGGAAAAAAATGAGGAGTGTAGGAGGGAAGACAAACGGAATAGGGTGGTACGGTTTAGAATGGGAGAAGGAGTGAGAGCTTGTAGATATTGGATGGCTGAAGAGGACAATCTGTGCAGAGTATGTGGATACGAATTGGAGTCATGGGCACATGTGTTAGAGAGGTGTGCAGGAGAGGAAGATGGACAGTTGAGTGTGGATGAGTGTGTGAGATGGATTTTGGATGTTAATGGACAGGGATTGACGTAGATGAAAAAACTGGAAGAAATAACAGAAAGCAAGGGAACAGGGCAGAGCCAAACGGGTAATCCTGTTTAAAGGAAAGTAACTATCAAAATTTTAAATTTTAAATCGGTGATAACGTATTTGATGGTAAGAGAAAACGGAAGCCCTGGAAGAGCGCTCATTTTTAGAAGTTTAAGAATCAATAGTATTAATATTATTGTTATTTTAAGTAAGGCGAAACATTAGAATATAAGCAGCGGTTAAGTTAGATTAAGGATGAAATGTAAACATATGTACAGGGAGCGGAGGCCCTCAAGCCCATAAAAGGGAGAGATTGAATACATACACTAATTTTTGTTATTATAATTATAATTTTATAATAATTACAATTATAATTTTATCATTTTCATAATTATAATTTTATAATTTTTATAATTATAATTATAATTTTTTTTTATGCATTATAATTTTTTTTTGGACTTCTTAGTTTGTATCATGAAGCTTATGTTTTTAAGAAAAACCGAATTCTCATTCAATTCACAGCTCCTTTTGGCTTCGTAGCTTTTGAATACCAAGAATATCCATATTTTCCTAAAATATGAAATAAGTCCACTGGGACAGAGGAGCCAGGGGGAGAGGGTCAAGATATAGTAAAAAATTGTCCACATGGTATATGGACGGCCCCTTTGAAGTGACTTGAATTCTCCTTAAGTCACTTGAAATCTCCTGAAATATCTGACCTCATTTGAATTCACATGAAGTCACTTGAATTCTCTTGAAGTCACTTGAAATCTCCTGAAGTCACTTGAAATCTTCTGAAGTCAGTGAAATCTTCTGAAGTCATTGAAATATTCTGAAGTATCTTGAACTCAGACGTAGGTGTACACCCAATCGGGCGAGTTGTCAACCCCTCGGATTTTGCCTGGTCTAATACTGTGGAATTCAATCAATAGAGTATTTCCAAGTGTTGAGGGTTCCAACTCGATCGGATCATTTTCCTATAGCGTTGACGTTATTAGATCACTCGTCTTTAAATTATGCGAACCATTCAAGCATCCCCTTTTTTAAGTGGAATAATGACTTTGCTGATAAATTTAAAGAAATTATTCAGTATCCTCCAAATCAGAACTCTGCAATGTTGTCGATAGATGACCTTTTAAACAATTTAATTAATGCAATTAAAGAGACAGTGACAGAACATAACATGACTGTAAAACCGACTAAAAAACTGAGACGTTCGAAGCCCTGGTTTGATGCACAATGCAGAAAGAGTAAAAAAGAGCGAAAACAAGTACTTAAGAATTGCGAACAACAAAAATTCAATCCTGATGTTGTGTCGATTTATACGAATTGTAAAAAAGTGCATGCAAAATTATTAGGTTCCAAGAAGGAAGGCTATAAGAATTCCTTATTAGATTCTCTCGCGAATGCAATCGACTCTAAACAATTCTGGAAGATAGTAAATAGCTATAATTTCAAACCTTCGTATAAAGATGATATAGACTTACGCATATGGGAACAGTACTTGAAATCTCTTTACCCAGTTCGGGATCCAAATTCTTACTTAATAACGATCAATAATTTTCGAAATCCTTATCTTGATTCACATATAACTCTTGATGAAACTATTTCAAGCTTGAAACAGAAAAAAAATGGTAAGGCCCCTGGTCCGGATGGTATTAGCTATGACTTTTTTTTTAATTTGCCTGGCAATCTGATCCTCTACTAAAATTCGTTATTTAATAAAATAATTGATGAAGAAAAGGTCCCAATATCCTGGTCTCAAACATTTCTTAGAATGATAGACAAGAAAGGGGATGTCACTGATCCTTCTAACTACCGTCCCATTGCCTTAGTTAACTGTGTTACAAAGTTGTTTACGCAGATTCTTCCCAAAAAGCTGACAGCTTGGGCTGAAGACATGCAACTCCTTCCAGAGTGACAGGCAGGTTTCAGGAGGGGGAGAGGTTGCACGGATCAGATATTTACCCTTAACGCAATGATTCAAAATCGTCTGAGACTGAACGGAAGCAAATTTTTTGTACTCTATGTTGACTTCAAAGCAGCCTTTACACCAATTAATCATATTATCTTATGGAACAAATTAATCTCAAAAGGTTGTGGGTCAAAATTCATTAGATTGGTAATAGATTTCTACCCTAAAGCTAATATTGCGATCAAGGGAAATAAGGGCATCTCTGGATCGGTAGATGTATCGAAAGGAGTCATGCAGAGGGAGGTTCTAAGTCCAACAATGTTGACATTTTTAATTGCTGATTTACAAGAATTTATGCTAGCCAGAGGTATCAGAGGTGTATCAATAGAACCATTTGTTGGAAATATTGCTCTTAACTTACGCCGACGATTTGGCTTTCTTTGCGGATTCTTTGGTTGGAATGCTTAAGATTCTTGAAGGATTATTGGATTACTGTAGGATAAATGAGCTCGAAGTCAACATAGACAAAACTAAAAATAGTAATTTACAGAAAGGGAGGTCATGGGCATAATAAAAAATACTCACCTTTTATGTACGGAACATCAGAGATTGATATTGTGAAGGGTTATATCTACCTAGGCACTCCATTCACCCAATCTGCACTTTTTGTCGGGGCGAAAGATGAAGCTGTTCGTAAATCTAACCTCGCTGTAGGATCTACGATTACTCTGATTCACAAATTAAAACTTAATTCATGGAATCCTATTGTTCGACTTTTCGATATACTTGTATCCAAGCTTTTAATGTATGGTGCACATATTTGGAGTCTCAGGTATTTATGTTTTATAGAAAAAGTTGAAAAAGATATGCTATTAGATTAGAAATAGGTGCTTCCCATCTTGCAGTTCGAGTTTTTGGGTTAATTCTCAATTGGATAGAGAAAATTATAAATATGTCCGACGATCGATATCCTAAGAAATGTTATTTAAGATTAAGAGAACTGTATAGATTGAAAGATGATTTGTCAACCCCAGAGAAATACAACTGGGCCCGCCAGGTTAGAAGTATATTTAAAAAGATTGGGATAGAGGACGATTGGGATTTTCTTTCTCTTGCCTCTCTTCAACAGAATAAATCGACATGGATAAGAGCTTATGATAAAATATTATATCTAGAAGATTTCCAGAGATCCCACACATCCTCTGTTCTAATACTTTATCCTCAATTAACCTTGCGAGAAAGACCTCAGAAATATTTAACTCTGTCAAGAACACCACTCGGTTTTATCAGAATTATAGCTCAATTATATTATGGCAACGGCCATACCACGCTGGAAACACCAGTTCCCGTTAGATCACTGAAGTTAAGCAGTGTTGGGCGCGGTTAGTACTTGGATGGGTGACCGTCTGATACTACTGCGTTGCTGTTGGCGGTCGTGGGTGTGGTGAGCCCATACTTGTAGTTATTTACTACAAGAAACTATCCACCTAGAAACACTACCCGAATCGGGTAGTGTCACGCTTACCCCTAGAGGCTCGCCGAAAGGGAAATGGCTTAATGGTATAAAAAAATAGCGCCATTAAGGCTAATAAATAAGTTCATACCTAGACTCATAATCAAGAATAAAACCTGCAGTTTGAACGTTAATGATTATTGTATCTACTGTCATGAGAATAGTCTTAATACAGAACCTGTGTACCATCTTTTAGTAGAATGTCAATTTTTTAATACTGTAAGTTTTTCATGTATAAGCGACAGTAGGGATCTGTGTGAAATCAGGAATGCCTGGCTGAATATTCTAGATAACCCTGATAAAAAGGCTCTCAAGAAAATTATTATGTTTGTTAGTAAGTTCCATGAATGAGCATTATAATTATATTATAATCTAATAATATATTAATATATCTAATAATATATTATTATATATTATTATAATTATTGTAATTATAATCGTGGGTGTGGTGAGCCCACGCTTGTAGTTATTTACTACAAGAAACTGTCCACCTAGAAACACTACCCGAAGCGGGTAGTGTAACGCCTACCCTGAAAGGGAAATGTATTAATGGTATACTACTACTACTATATAGTAAAATGTGTTTTGATTTGCTTTCGTTGTAAGCATGGTTTAAATCCTCTGGGGGAATGTTTACCATCAGCCTTTAATTTTATTATTATTATTATTATACCATTAAGCCATTTCCCTTTCGTAGTTTTTTGTTTTTGTTTATTAGAATACCAGTTAGTTTTAGAATTGAACTGTAACCTATTTGTATAAATCAGAAGATTCTCAAACAAATAAAGCACTACCTAAAGATTTACATTATTACTGCAAATATTAACCGATTTTCATGAATCTTTTTTTCACTTTCTTGTAATTTTATAAGTAAATTTATTCTGCTAATTAAAATTAAATTAATCCATGATTTCATAATGTCAGTTTTTTTAAACGGCCGTAATCTCATAACAATGCAAGGGTTAATTCGTTCCAGATAATTCGACTCGCTACGGGGTGTCTGCCGACTGGATTTTGAAGAGGGTGAACAGGCACACTGGGGAAATGCATGGACAGCTAACACTGAGCGTCACTGCCGTTGTTCTCACGTTTTTTGATTATTAAACAAAATATAATCATTTTATCGCAAAACCGACACTGCTTGTTTCGAGATATGCTTATGTAGATGTCGTATGCAAAAAAGGTAGACAAAAATATTCAATCGTGCGGCCTAAAAATGCCGAACCGATTACATATTCTGATAAAGGGCCTCAAGCTTAGTGGGTATTGTCGCATCTATAACTATCTTCCCTCTACGCTCGTACTTTATAGCTGAGATTTTTTTCGATATTCCAAGATTTAAGTTAGCCGTGAGGTTTATTTGTTAGGGATAGAATGTGTTAAACGTAGGTTATGTGGTTCGAAACCCGCCGCAGTGTTTTCGATTTTTAATAGCGTTAAAAGCGTGCGATTATATTGTTTGTAATATAGTGTAATTTAATTTAATTATTTAAGTTAAATTTTGTATATGTACCAAAGTTATATTTATAAATTGAAGAGCCGGACCGAATAATCACCCGAGCGGGCGAGATCGCGTAAAATATTGTCCAAAACGGTGAGAAACAGAAGTCGTAATTTGGACAATACTTTCACGCGATCTCGCGCGCTCGGGTGGTTATTCGATCTGGCTCTTCAATTGTATGATATGTACCTGTAAGTATGTTTGTAGTAGTGATGACCTTTCACAGAATCTGGACGTAGCAAGAATGTTTGTTTTTTCTACTGGCGCACTATGTTTTACATGGCTGGCATGTACAATGCACATATTTAGAGAGGTAGACTTTGTTTTCTTTGCTTGAATCTGCACCTAACAGCTCGTCTTATTTTACCTTACTGGTAAGTAATCGAGGTCTCATTTTACTCACCTGCCAGGTAATTTTGATTCACTAGTTGTAATATTTCTTACTGAATCGCGAATTAAATTATAATAAATTTTTATTAATAATTAATATTTTCACATCAAATATTACCCTATTTCAGAGTTTCCCAAACTTTGTTAGCACTTTTTAAGGCGGGGCAGGGCCGCCACCCTACAATTTTTTCACAATACTGGAACCCAAGGGGGATACTCGAC
Source organism: Andricus curvator (assembly GCA_932195095.1). NCBI lineage: Eukaryota > Metazoa > Arthropoda > Insecta > Hymenoptera > Cynipidae > Andricus > Andricus curvator. The sequence goes on from CAKNYM010045285.1 coordinate 46,274, forward strand.
TGCCGGTCATGCGGGCGGTTGCACGCTTCGCGCGACCTTTCCATTGTGAGGATTAGAGCCGGTTGAGAAAAATTGAACTTTGGTGAAATGTTAATAAATTAAGGGCCGATTCCACCATCTCTGATTAAATTCATGGTCAGCTAATCATGGTCATTTTTTAACGAACGGGTTAATCATGAATATATTGCGAAGCGTTTCACCATGAATTTTTACCCCCAGGTTAGCTAACCGTATACCCTGTCCGCAATAATGCCTAGTTTCTGTCTATTTCCGTTGAAACGGCGATTCTGATTCGCTGAGTCACGAAACTAGTGTTCGCGCGCCAAATATGCCTCTGACGTCACAAATTACGTGTTGTTTACTTATTTTGCCGAAGTGTCTCCACAATAATAGAAAAAAGTGATGAAAGTGAAGCGGTGCTCTCTAAAGAAAAAAGAAAAGGAGAAAAATATATTTTTTGAACATGGCGGAAAACTTAGCTGATGTGAGTAAATAATAATATCGCAAATATGTATAGGATTTTTTCGTTTTTAGAAACTTCTTGTGTGCTAACCTCAAAAGTGCCATTTGTTTTGTAGGTGAAAAATGCCAGAAAACGAGTAGCAAATTTCTCGAAAACCGAAAAAGAGGTTCTTATACCTATTGTCGACAAGTATAAGAAAATTGTTGAAAATAAAAGAACAGATGCTGTGTGCAGCAAGCAAAAATTGCAGGCTTGGGACAAAATCTGCAATGAATTTAACGCGAAAGGCTTGTCCCCAGAGCATCGTCCTGCTGAGAAACTGAAAGGATTGTGGGATAATTTGAAAAGAAATGCGAGAAAGCATCTCAGTTCCTTACGGCAAGAAATTTTCAAAATAGGTAAAATAAAGTTTTCACAAATTATTGCTCACTTGCATTAACCTGAATTATAAATTCATTTCTATTGTTTTCAACAGGTGGTGGAAGCAATCCCGTAAAGGACGATCCGTTGGCTAACCAAATAAAAGGAATCATTGGCAACACATCGGGGCCAATGGATAATTCCTATGGCGATGACGCTCTGTCAGGTATTATTATTTCATTGATCATTAATATATAATTGTCATTGATGAAATTTATTATTCTTTTTCTCTTTTTTAATATTTTCTACAACATTTTCAACTCTTTATTGGTAAGAAATTTCTCCAATTGTACTCGACAACTGAAGGTCTGGATCGAGAAACTCGCCCAACGCTCGAAAAAAAGGTTTCAAAAATTTCTTGTTTGCAGAGTTTTGAAATTTTATTGAGTTTCAATTTTTTTTACATACCTGGAGGTCAAAAAAGTCTTCTTAATTTTTTTCGGATTTTAATCTATCATTTTTTGAGAGATAATTCCTATTTGATTTACCACTATTTTTGGAAATTTTTTTTAACACGTTTGCAAATAGGAGAATTATTTGAGGTAAATGAAAACTTTTTAGTGACAAAAATGCATTAGAAAAAAATCCCCAGGACCCAGGAATCGATATTGGCAATACAGCGAATTTTTGAAATTTTGGTATTTTGAGAACTTATCTTCATAACTTGTAGTTTAAACATTTTTGTGAGCATGTCTGGGTTTTTTAAAGATATAAATACACTAGAAAAGAAACCCACAAGACCCAGGAATCGAAATTGGCGATACAGCGAATTTTTGAAATGTTTATTTTGGTGTTTCGTGAACTTATCTTTATAACTTGTAGTTTGAACATTTTTGTGAGCCTGTGTGGATTTTTTAAACATAGAAATACGCTAGAAATTTTTTTTTTTTTAAATTGCACGAAAAAAGAAAATAATGGGTGAAATTGCATGTACAAAGAACGATACCTTCTTTCAGTTCGAAAAAGAATTGCATCTAAGGAAATCAGGTTCACAGGTAACTTTTTAAATTCAATAAACACCGATTCAGCATTTTTAAAAGTTGCTGTTTTCAATTAAGATTCCTGGGTCCTGTCGACTTTTTTTCTAGTGTATTTCTAGGTTTGAAAATTCCACACAAGTTCGAAAAATGTTAAACTTATAAATAAAAAAAATTAATTCTGTTCGATACAAAATTCCGAAATAAGAAAATTTGCTGTCATTCCAATTTCGATTCCTGGGTCTTGTGGATTTTTTTTTCTAGTGTATTTCTATGTTTAACCCTTAATGACACACCTCCAAATAATCACGTAGATGACACATGGGGGCCGTTGGACCCCAGCTCGGAAAACATGCAATAATTCTGAAAGTTATTAACATTTCCATCTGAAATTTTTTTCCATATATTTCAAACCTTTCTTTATTGTAATAATTCCCCATAGTTGCAGGATTTTTATTTGTTGATGGCGAAAAAAATTATTGAAAAAAACAATTTATCGATTTTTCATGGAACCTTGAAAAAGGTCTGGGGTCTTCTGGACCCCCGGTGTCATTTAAGGGTTAAAAAACCCACAGATGCTCAGAAAAATGTTTAAACTACAAGTTATAAAGATAAGTTCATGAAATACCAAAATTTAAAAATTCGCTCTATTGCCAATTTCGATTCCTGGGTCTTGTCGATTTTTTCTAGTGTAGTTCTATGTTTAAAAAAACCCACACGAGCTCAGAATAATGTTTGAAGTACAAGTCATAAAGATAAGTTCATAAAATACCATAATCAAAAATTTTTAAATTCGCTGTATTGCCAATTTCGATTTCTGGGTCTTGTGGATTTTTTTTCTAGCGTATTTCTATGTTTGAAAAACCCACAGATGCTCACAAAAATGTTTCAACTACATGTTATGAAGATAAGTTCATAAAATACCAAAATTTTCGTACAACTTTTTTTACACGTGCGAAGTTTTATTTAATCATTTTTTTACATTCTTTTAATCATTCTTTTACATCATTTTACAGTAAATGATGATGACGGTACTGAAAAATTAAATCCATCGGTCGAAGTAATGGCGATGGAAGTAGAGGTTGGAAATTTTATTCAAATATCAACCGACGTTAATGAAAATGAGGTGGGCTTCATTGCTTTAATTCTGTAGTTATGATACTGTATTAGCTTCTTTTATAATCCTTTTGATTCCTTGCAGGTAATAATCAGGGAAGACGAGGAGCAGGATAAAGATTGGTCGCATTGGAATCCAAGGATGCTGAAGATGAAGAAGAATCCCATACTGCATCTCACGTCTACATTTCAAGATGCAGAACTATCAGCACACACTTCCGCAAAAACTCCACAGAAAAAAGACGTGGACCGTTTAAATGGCATCACGCTGAAACGGATGAGCAAAAAGTCGTTTTCCAACAGACGTCCCAGAAACCGCTCTGAAGACAGTAATGCCTTAGCTCAAGCAAAAATTAATTATATAGAAGCATTACAAAAAGAAGCTCTCGAAAAATCCGCAATGGAAAAGGAGGTACTGCGTAAGAAACTCATGACACAGGATTTAAAAATGGAACTCCTCCGTAAACAAATAGGAAATCATTAATATCCCCGTGTATTGCGCGCTGCAATACATTTTTGTAGTTTAGATTTTTAAGTAATATCTTCTGTTTTTGTATGTTAACGTAACTAATCTAGTGGCTGTGCGGTGATGCGATGAAATAGTGTTCGAAGTTTTGAGCATTATTTTAATCGGCACCAGAGATATATTTATTAAGGCCATGTCAGCAATTCTTTCAAATCCAAATTATGTTGATACGAAACGCGATATCGAGTTGAAAATTTGGGAAATGAAATAAGAAGCACTTAGAAACGTCTGTCTTGTCCTAAATTTTTATAATTATAGAAAAAGCAAAAAAAAAAACTTCACATAATTGTACAAATTTAGGAGCAGAAAAATGTTTCTCACTGCTTCTTATTCAGTTTCCGAAATTTTCAACTCGATATCGCGTTTCGTGTGCATGTAATCTGGGTTTAAAAACTCTTTTTTTAAGAATTTGAGTTTACGCCCGTATGGTCTTACAGAGAGAAAATTCTATGTTATATTGCAGGTGCAAGATTGAAATAATGTTCAAAACTTTGAACATTATTTCTTTTAGCAATTGAAAATTTTAATTCTGTTTCAATTTTCCGTTGTATTGCACGCTGCAATACCTTCTTATATTTTCAAACAATGTTTTATATTTGTTCACGATAATATAACTGTCACCTAGTGGCTGTGCGGTGATGCGATGAAATAGTGTTCGAAGTTTTGAGCATTATTTTAATCGGCACCAGTGATATATTTATTAAGGCCATGTCAGCGTAACCGAAAAAAAATGTTCACAATTCTTTCAAATCCAAATTATGTTGATACGAAACGCGATATCGAGTTGAAAATTTGGGAAATGAAATAAGAAGCACTTAGAAACGTCTGTCTTGTCCTAAATTTTTATAATTATAGAAAAAGCAAAAAAAACTTCACATAATTGTACAAATTTAGGAACAGAAAAATGTTTCTCACTGCTTCTTATTTAGTTTCCCAAATTTTCAACTCGATATCGCGTTTCGTGTGCATGTAATTTGGGTTTAAAAACTTTTTTTTTAAGAATTTGAGCTTACGCCCATATGGTCTTACAGAGAGGGAGAAAATTATATGTCATATTGCAGGTGCAAGATTTTATATTTTGTACAACTTTATTGTCATCTCTAGCAAATAAACATTTATTCTGGTTTCATATACTTGAAATGCATACTGTTTTATGAACCTCGACTTGTATCTCCATAGCTTGTAGGCAGAAGAAATGGGGTGGGCCAAAATAGGCCATAATTATGAGATTCTTTGGTAGTTTAATAATTGGTAATTGAATTGTTCACTGCAAAGTTTCTTTGTAGCATCAGGAATCATTGACAGCCGATTCAAGGGCTCCTTTTAAATATCAATCACGGCAGCAAACTAAAAAAAAGTTGCTTGTACAAATTGCTATTATAAAGAAATGTATGCAATTGGAAGTGGTGTTTACCTTTCAAAATAATGAAGGAGTGCGCGTGTATCTCCGTCATCGAGTTCCGCATCCCCGCGATTGTGCAGTTGTTCATTCAGAATAACATCCCACTGTATGTTTAGAAGTGGATCATCAGGGGGCATTGGTTCAGCAGCCACGCGTGCTTTATTATGTAAAACGGCTGTTGCTACTATCACCGGTAGGACGTGATCAACTGAAAAGCGCATTCCTGCCGCTAAACAGGGAAATCTGCGCTTCCAAAGCCCAAACGTTCGTTTGATGGTATTCCGAGTTCTAATTTGGGACTCGTTAAACAATATTTCAGCGGGGTTTGTGGATTTTGTATCGGTGTTATGAGGTATGGCTTTAATGTGTAACATCCATCTGCCAAGATTATTCCATCAGCAAACACTCCAGCTTCCAAACGAGCATGTAGCCTAGAATTTCTGAAGATGGTCGAATCGTGAGTAGATCCAGGCCAACGTGCCACGACACTTGTGAATTTTAAATGAGCATCACATGTGGCCTGCACGTTTATAGAAAAGTATACTTTCCTGTTTCTAAACACTTCTGCATTATCTCCACCTGTATTGAACATATAAGACTAATTTGCTTGAAAGTGTACAGAAAAATTATGGTGTCACCTCAAAAATTCGAATAAATGATTTCTTACCAAAAGATTGAACTTTAACGTGTGTACAATCTAATGCCGAAATAACTCGCGGAAAAAGAGCTATGGCATAAAAGTCCACTTGTGCAGCTGCTCTCTCTCTTCTGCCGTGATAGGTAATTTTATATCACGACGAGCTAACGTAGCAATAGCTGCAGTGACACGATGTTCAATTCTGTGAGCACTGGTTTTACTCACTCCAGAAAAGTCTCCAGCAGAAATTAAAAACGAACCAGTGGCATAGTAACGCAGAGCAAGGAGAAGTTTTATCCTAGGTTGAATTGCATAGTTTCTGAAATAAAGTGGCAAATTTACATTTGGCATGCTAACAAAAATATGCAACAATAAAAGACGACCACGGTGAGCCTGAAGCAACATTAATCGAAAGATCTTCGAAGTTACATGAAATTTATTGGATACTGTACTGCAATTCAAAATCAATAAAAATTATTATTTTTTACTTATAAAATAAAGTTTTCATTGCTTCATTGGTTGACGATTATGTAAAAGTCAAGATACTGGATTTCTTTTTAAATGATTTCATAAAGAAAACAACTGCAATTCTATAATAAGTTCAAATACCATTTTTTAGATAATTACCGTTGTGTAGCGTGTTGCAAATCCTGTTCAATTTCGAGCAGCAGCTCTTCTACACTGTTCTTTGATAATTGAAATCGCATGATGAAATCCAAATCATCCAATGTTTCGAAATAATTGATGCGTTCCTTAATTACTCGTGGTCTTCTCTCAATTTCGATATTATTTTCATCATCAGATGAAGTTAAAATATCATCAAAAATTGGATCCATATTTCACACCATATACTGTCGCACTGCACTTTAACTGAACTTTTAGGTTATGTCGAACCTAACCGAACGCTAACCGCACAAAAATGGCCGATTAAGTTAAACGGCGATCAATCTACTTTAATTATGCTTTAAAAGATGGTGGAACGCAATGTACTGGTTAAATAAAGTTGATCAAGGATTAAAATTTAATCATAGTTGGTAGAATCGGCCCTAAACTTTAAATAGCTGCATCAATTTCCTGATATAATTTTAAGAAAATGAAAAAAAGAAGTTGATGAAAATCGGTTAATATCTTCAATCCCAGTTAAGAGTTCTTGTAATTTTGCATGCACTTAAAGATTTACTTTATTACTGGAAATATTAACCGATTTTCATAAACTTTTTTTCATTTTCTTGCAATTATATCGGGAAATTGTTTCAGCTAATTAAAATTTAATTAAGCCATGTCTTTATAATTTTAGTTATTGGAATAGGCCTTAATCGTATGACAACAAAAGAGTCATCATAGCAGGTACACGAAAGTAGCCATCTGCTGACAGCGGGGGGGCTGCCGAGTTGCCGAGCTCGGGGTGGCATCCCCCTACGGCGGCTGCCCGGCCCGGGGTGGTTTCCCCCGACCGCGGTCGGGGACGTGACCGTCGGCAGTACTTTGGGAATCACTGCGCTATTTCATCTTACATGACTGAAAGTGAAATTTTAATATTATGCCGTAATGTCCTCGGTTTGCCGAACTAAGTTGTGTAAAATTTAACAAATAAATATTCTCTGTGTAAGGTTGACATTTGCAGGAGGGATAAAAATTGGTAATACATGTAATACATTTTGACATCCGGAAAAACATACTAAGCTGGCGAACGCCTCCCCCTTAAGCTTCGCTGTCATTTTTAAAAAATGGCGCCCAAAATCTATTTTTCTCGAAATATTTCCTGTTCGGTGCATCCTAGAAGAAAAAAATCTCAATAAAAATTATAGTGTATGCAATTTGCTGCAACTTTTGTATAAAATATTTTTTTTTGTCAAATAAATATTTGCAGAGTCAAGTGCCATGTTATGTGTATTGTATTTATAAAGACTGCATGAATTCCCTATTAGCACCTGAAATTGAAATTATTATAGATTAATTAATAATTTTTAGTATTATTATTAATAGTATTTTAATATTGAACTATTTTGTTGTCGTTTTTATAATAAGAATAATTACTTTTTTTAATTGTACTCGTTTCCGCACTACCCGTGGGTAAAGTAAATGGCGCGTTTTTTTCTTGTGATTTTCCTATTAGGCCTAATCCACATGGATGAATGGATTGATGAATGTATTTATGGAGCAATTAATTTGTGGATGTATCTCTTGAAGTATTTATTTTGATGTTCGTCACCTGATAACTTTTCTTCGTTTTGAAATTCTCGATGGACCCGGTTGTACTTCTGTTATGTCATTCTTCTCTTATGATTCTTCTTCTTTGCCTGAATCATCTTCTTCCTCAGTTTGCGACAGTTTGTGGATGGTAGCTATGATTCCTTCCTCTTCTCCCTCTTCCTCGGGGTCGTTCTAAATCTCGGCAAAGCTTACGCAGTCCTGTCTTCCTGCAACGAGGGTACCAGCATTTCACTCGATCGGTTACAAAAAGCAAATTCAATCTTGCTTCTCTACCACCTTCAACCGCAGCAGCAAGGCACAATTCATTCCGAACTTACCATCAGATTCAAACTTGGTGCGCTGTTTAGAAGAATCTGGAAGAATGGGGATGGAAGAGACAGAAGATCCTGCTCCTGAGACTCAGCATGTGGTTACCGGGAGGTAGGGCTGAAATGTTGTATCATTTGCATGAATTGCAACGGACAAGACTGTGCAAACGTTGCCGATATTTTGAGTGACTCCGAGGAAGAGGGAGGACAGGAAGAAATCGAAGATATCGTCCGAAAACTGTCGCAAACTGAGGATACTTTTTTTAAACCTCTGGATACTTTTTTAGAGCTACCAATCTTTGTAGAATGTTATGAGAAGCAGTGTCGACAGACCAGATGAAGTGATCCCAGAAGAACAGCCTTTTGCAACCGGCTCGCTTTGTTGAGTTAGCTAAGAAATGAAGCTTTCATACCTCCAAGACAGCCGATTATGAGAACTACAAGATGGACTTTGTAGCCTTGGTACAGCCTGCTCACCTAGAAACCAAGTGCTTGATATTTCGCCCGTTTTTCTTCCTCCTTTGCCGTGATATTACCATCGACTGTTGCCGAGAATTCCATCACGTAAATGATCTTCGTCTTCAGATCTTGGAGGACGATATCAGGCTTTGTAGCGCTGATACGTTGAGTGGTGGAGAATGAGAAATTTCAGTAGATCTTAATCTGTTAATTCTCCACAACTGACTCGAGTTCCCCCTGGGCATATGGCAAGACGGGTTATTGATCAACACCCTGGAAGTTCCTAAGACCGTAATATAAAACTTCTAGAGCCGAATTGTGTCTCTCTATGTACTTGTTGCATGCATACTTTGAGCATCCACTTAGAACATGTCAAAGTGTTTCTGGCTCTTGCTTGTACGCTCGGCAGTTGGTATCGCCTACAGGTACATCCATTATGCGCTCGCTGTAAACTAAGGTGTCTATAACGCCGTCTTGACAGGCAAAAAGAAATCCCGCAGTTTCCGATCTCAATTCAGCAGACTTGAGAAACATGTTGGACAGACCCATCGATAGCTCTTTTCTACGTATAATCCCGTAGAATTGACCATGAAGGGGCTTGTCAGCATGTTTTCTTAGTGAGCACAAGGGTGTTAGTGATGCTAGGCCATGTGTAGTGTTGCTGGAATCAAATGGGAGGCCAAGCTCCTCGGCGGCCCTATCTGCGGCATGGTATAGAAACGCCGCAGCATTGACGACTTCATGTTGACGTACGAGTCGCATAAGAGATTCTGTGCTATTTAGATCTGAGCAGGCTGTAGCGAGAACCGTTCTTCGATGAAGACACTCCAAGCTTAGCAAGCCTCTAACCCCTTTATCTCGAGGGAGGTATTTTGGAGGTGCGGAAGATCTAGGATGATGACTGCGATGGATTGTCATCATCTTGCGTGTGCTTCGGTCAAGTTGCTTCAACTCATCGACATTCCATTTCACTGCACCAAACGTGTAGAGTAATATAGGAACGGCCAGCATATTGGTCGCCTGGATCTTATTCTTCCCAGATAATTCGGAAGCCCAAATTTTTCTGAGAATTTGGCGATACCTTTTTTTAAGGGCCGTTTTTAACACACGCACATTTTGGGTTTCCGCTGGCGTTATTCCAAGATATATACCTATATGCCTCTCCATTACCAAGATGTTGAATGGTATTTCCGCCTATAAATTGAACGTCCTGATCGTGACGCGATAATGTAGTTTCTAGTCTTCCTTAGTGTAGGTGGACGCAGGCACACTTGTCCAGTCCAAAGCCGCCACAAGGATGTTAAGGTCCTCTTTTGAGGAATCAAAAAGTTTAAGGTCGTCCATGTATAAAAGGTGGTTGACCTTATATTCTCTTCTGTTCGGCGGGCCACATAGGTATCCAGAACTTTTGCCTCGGAACACAATAGATAGAGGCAAGAGGGAGATGCAGAAAAGTATCGGACTTAGAGAGTCTCCTTGGAAGACCACCCTCTTATATCTAATATAGCTGGTAGTCACTTGTCTTTTGCCAGATGTTATGACAAATCTTGTCCGTCACAAGAGCATAAGCTCTTTTATGCATCTCACTATTTTTGGATGTACCTCCAGGCACTCAAGGAGCTTTATAAGTAGCTCATGGTTCGTGTTATCGAACCTGATCGAGGCCTGAGTAATACACCTGTGTATTAACAGGTTCTTCCTGCAACCTGCCAGTCAGTGTTTAAACAAGCGATGGGCCTGTAGTTCTTTGGACTTGACAAATCTCCGGTCTTAGGAATCAATACCGTGCGTCCTTCCACTAGCCACTGCGGGACGGGTTGTTCTCCGTTTAAGAAAGTAGTAAATATACGAGCTAGATGTTGGTGCGTAGAAGTAAACTTCTTCCACCAAAAGTTGTTGATTTTATCTGGCCCTGGCGCTGAAAAGTTCTTAGTTCTAGCGATAACTTTCTTCACTTCTTCAGCAGTAATTAGTGGACACTCTTCCTCTGGACCTTGTAACCTTTGCCTTTGGCAAAAGTTACGAAAGAGTGATATATCTATATATATAAAGAGATCTTATTTTTTGCGTCCAGTGCTGCTTGATGGTCAACAGTTTACACTTGTTCAGCGTGTGATTTGCTTTCCTCAAGTTTCGAGCAAGTGCCCTAACTTTTGGAGTGCATTTTTGATTTAATGTTATGTAGCTAATCACGCACTGAATATTTGATGCATGCCGTCTCGCCGTTTCAATTTTGAATTGAAGCTGTGCAATACGCTCGCGAGTCTTACTCAGACGTACTGAAGTTTCGTTACTTGTACTGTCGCTAAGCAAGGACACCGCCTTCTCGTAAACAACACAGTTCAGATTCCAGAGATTAACATCTTCGGGGAGCAAATCGGGGAGAGCAGTATTAGCTTCAGCTAATTTGTCCATCCTGAGTAAGACTTTTTGGTGGATAGATCTCCTACTTCTCATGTTAGCATTATCGGCTATCTGCAAAGGTGGTCTTGCTGGAACGGGTGGAATGTTCGATGGAGGATGTTGCTCTTCTTCTTGTTGATAAAGAGCTTCATATCCGTTTTTTCGCAAAAAGGATACCTGATCTCTTAAATACTGAGGCGTTTGATGAGCATATTCCGGGTGCATATTGAACCAACGGTCATGTAACCTCTGCATGAATCCTCTTCGCGCCGGTGAGCTTCTTTTCCAACAGGTAAGGATGTCTCTCCTGAGTTGGTCTGACCATTTAAATCGATGTTCTCGCGTTTGTCCGAGGCCATTGCCTGGTCGTCGCCTCGGTTCGGTCGTATTGCCACTCCCAACTGAACCATGGCCTCCATCCGAGAGAGGCCTATTGTGGGTGGCACTGCGCGATACTGGTGTCGTAACCGCATAATTCATTGCATTGGGGAGTTAGCCCAAAGCAACGTGGCTGACTGCAAGAGCCGGAGCTCTCGGCTTATTAATTATTATAAGAACAATAATAACAATAGTTCCATATTATAATAATATTAATATTAATACGAAAAATGAATAATTAATCGATAATAACTTCAGTTTCAGGTGATAATAGGGCATTTATGCAGTGTTTATAAATACACTACTCATATGAAAATATTTTTTTTATAACAAAATGTTTCAAACAAAAATGGTTAAAAATTTTCATTCGCTATAATTTTTATCAAGACTTGTTTATTCTAGGACCCTACCGAAAGGAAATCTCCGGAACGTCTCAGGCGAAAATGTCAGGCCGGGTCATACAAGTTTCAGTGAATTATATCAGTCTCTATTTGAATGATTTCGTCTCTAGAGATTGCCTGAAAGATTTGGGTCCTTTTTTATGTTTTAATGTATGGCGGTCCAACCTTGAGGATTCCGAAACACGTAAGGCAGTTAAGGAAGATTTGGCTGTCATAAAGTCTTTTGAACTTATCAAGGCAAATTTTATATATTTGTAATCGTATAGACTCGTAAATTTTGATTTTTTACTTTCCAGTCCCTCATTTCGAAATTGAAAAGAAAAGTTATTTTTGTATTTCAAGCTCTTAAATGTGGCTTTCGTTATCATCCCCGCAGCTTAGCCCTTACAATTTGCTACGGGAACCACTAAAATACAGCCAAAAATAGGCCCAAGGTGACCGACCATCTTAAGCCAGAGCCCTTCTCCGTAAGCACGTCCGAATCTCGAAATTAAAAAAAAATATTTTGCAATTAGCGATTTTAAAATAGGATATATGGAATATACATATGTTTTCGATATAATGCATATATGTGATTGTGTAAAAAAGTTGAAAACTTTACAAGCAATAAATTCCAAAATAAATTGTTCCATATATTAAACTTATTGAAATGTTAAACATTTCAAAATAAATTACATATGTCTGGAATCGCGAAAACTTGTTGATTCCAAATATCCTATTTTCAGATTGCTAATTATAAAATATATATATTTTCAAAATTTGTAATATTTTCCTGGTTACGAACAAAGGACCCCTCTGTTGGCAAGTATTCGGGTGAAATATGGTTTGTAGGCATCATGAAACTATACCTGGTTCTTTAAAAACTACTTTCTGGGTAGCTATAGATATAAATGTCAGAAAAGTGACTGAACCTGAGATTCTTTAGAGATTTTTTAGTATTAGATATTTAAAAAAACGGATTTTGGACGCCATTTTTCCATTTTATGTTTTCAGGTTGTCGAAATGTACTATATTACCAATTTTCGTCTCTTTAGCATTTTTTCCAGGTAACTCAATTTTGAACGCTCTGCTGGCTGGCCTATATAGGATTGATACGTGCTGGGGCAATTTTTATATTCTTTACCCCCACAAAGACCCTTTAATACTTCACTAAAATGGTAAATGACAAGTAGTAGCAATCTGTCAGTAGTGTTGAATGTTCCAGCTACTAGGAGGGTCGTGTGACTGCCCGATATTATAATTGAAATTATTATGTCGTGTTGCCGCATCTTGGCTCAGCTGCTTATGCATTAGGGTATACTCGTCTGTATACACAGCTCCTCTATGTACGAACTTCGCCAACAAATTTCTCTTGCATCCGAGAGAAAAATAATTGAAAAAAACATTATACGGGCATAATTAACTACTTTTTTTTAATCTTCCGACATCAATAAAGTCTATATTATTAATTTTAATGATCGTACAACGGATGCAATTGAAATACAATAATTTTCACGCATCATTTAGACATATCGTTTCTCACAGAATTTGAAATCATAATACCTTATCCGAGGGGTTTGGTGAAGTAACAGACTTTTGTACCGTTATAGGCCCAATCAAGAAGGAATAAAAAGGAACCCAGCTTCCAAAAGATGTCCATCAAGCCTAATATTTGTGTAGATGTTCTACGTGGTATGTTAAATCACCTCTGAATTGTTAGTAAATTTCCTTTCGTTTTTGTTCTAATTAAGTAAAATGGAGGCCAAGATAATATTTTTCAAGTTTGGTTTTGTTTGTCATGATACTGGTTGTTTCTAGCGAAAATTAGTCTAGTATAAAAAATGTTCGGCATCTTATTTTAAGTTGATATTATAGTTTAAACTTCTTGAAAATTTACTTATATGAGATAGTCGGCAACATGAAGAAATGCATGAAAGTGTAAAAAACAGCCCTATCTGACTCTGAGGTTTTTTCGTGTAGAAAGAATTATTGCTTAGGTAAGCGACAGCTACTTTTTCTCAATACTTGGATAGTACAGATTAACCCATTGACTATGCAGAGCGAAAATCGCAAAGTGGGCCCAAAATGTGTTGGACGTTCTACTGGATGGATTTCATTGAAAATTGGTACTAATGGGCCCACCAAAGTCCATGGCGCGTATACACATCATCCGCAGTCAAGGGGTTAAGATGCTGCACATTTTTCTATTGAACTATTTTCCTGTAGGGGGAACCGCTTTCCAGAAAAATAAGAACAACAATTATTTTAGTTGCCATTTTTGCGCAATAATACAAAAATGAAAGGATTACATTCTCTGACATTTTTTAACATACCATCAGGGATTTTCGCAAATATTCAACTTGATGGAAATTAATCCCATATTGAAGTCCTTTGTTGACAGGCCTACTAGTTTAATTAAGTCTATTAATAAATCATTTTAGGATTTTTTAAAGAGCATAATATTAGAGTACGTATTTTCGTATAAAATCTCGACTTTACTGCAGAAAAAGTTTCATAATTACTCCTTTCAAAAATAAGATTAATTAACCATTAATATTTTTTAGTATGCAAGATATCGTGAGCAAATTACTCCGGAAGGACATCGAGCGCCTTTGGCAGATCTGTTAAGAGCTACCCGTAGCGTTAATACACAAACACCAGCTACAGATATGCCTTCCAGTTCGTATTCTTCAGGTAATCATTTTTTGTCCTAAGTTTGTTGTTTTCTTGCACTTGCATGTTTTAAAGATAAAAAAATATTAATGGAACCTTATTTTGACTAATCAAAAGTGGTTACATTAATACGTATTTCTTCCTCGTATAGGAAGATCGATAACGATGAAAAATAATAAACGGTAAAGTTTGACAAGAAAAATATTTTGCAGCAAAAAAAAAAGATCAGTATTTAAAACTCGTGCATCGCATTTCTGTTTTCCAAAAGTATAACTTAGTGGCTCAGGCGATAGCACTTCAGGCTTCCGAGCAGAAGGCCTGGGTGTTTGATCCATGTGCCGGTACCAATGGAAATTTTTCTGTAGTTGTCAGATACATCTGCAAATGTATATATAATTAGGGTTTGTTGGACCACTTACAAGGTTGGTAGGATCTGTTGGCCCACACGCGATGGTGAAGCTCGACGGCGTAGCCCGAGAGCATGTTGTAAAGATGCCGGGTAGCGTCAGGACTATTCAGGTAACCCTCCTGTGGGTCCTCTCCACACTCCTTGTCCTTGCCGGCAGGGCCGTATGAACGTGGGGGCCTATAACTTTGTTATAACCTCCCCCCCCCCTCTGCTTGGGATGGGGTTTACTTCTTCATCAGGACTTCTTCAGTGTGTGAAAGTTCTTCTTAAAATAATAACCATGATTCATCCCTTTGTATGGTTAAGTCAATGTAACTGTCGTCTATCTCCTGATTACCTTCTTCAAATTCCTGTATTTCTTCAACCTCCGGAATCGATTTCCTTTTCTCTCTCCCTATTTTGTTTCTGTCATCCTTATTTTATTTTTTTCCTTCTTCTGTCCGCATCTAATCTGTCGAATGTCCTTGAATTTGTAGTTAGTTTCCACCCAACCGCCATCAAATTTTAATTATTCTCATTCCATTAAATTTTAATTATCACTCAAATGCAAGAAGTATTAGTATTGTTCAGACAAATTTTTTAAATAATCCACAACTGTTGTGTATGTAAAAAGTTTCGATTACATTTTTCTGTTGGGTTTTGTTTAGGGTCCAGTAAATGATATGTTAAACAGTAATGTCCTTCTTATGTATCACTGCCTATTAATTTCTGAAGAAGATTTGGTTTAGTCATTTCCGTAGTAATTCGGAAACGTATTTTCTCATCCCCTTCCTTCTATACTTCTCGTAATTCTAATTTTCTTTCTTCGCTGCTTGATTGGTTCGTTCTTTCGACCTTGTAATCTCTTCACCTTCGTCTTCTTCCGTTATCACCTGCAACTGTTTGTGTTCCGCGTCTAGCTGTCTCAATACTTTTTTTTCTATTTGTTTGTGTCTTTGTGTGTGTTAGTATAATTTGGTTTAGTTTCAGGAGTGTAGACATCAGTTTGTTTACATGTATGCCATTTAAAAAGCCGTGAATCTATTTTTTATCAGTGTATTTCTTTATATCCTTAACATTCCAGTTACCTAATGATTTATCGTTTTTTGTTTTTATCTCGTAAATAGTTGGTGAAATCTAGATTTTTAACTACTACTTCTCTGATTATTTTCAATTTTCGCATCCTATCTGTCCATTTTTCTGACTTCGATATTCTATTTCGCTTCTATCTTCTAAATCTTTCTTCAACGCTTCAATCGGGTGGATTTCTCTCCCTGAGTTTAAAAAGCTGGTTATAAAACCTGTCGAAGAATGTCTACTTATATTCAACGCAAATTGTAAATCGTCTAAATTCTCATGCTGTAATTTCTTAACTTTTTGTAAATTATATCTGATGTTACAACTGTCCATGATTCCTCAATTATTCTTTTACCCATCAAACCCATCTGATTATTTACTTTCGGTTTTATTCATTGACAAATGTCACATTCGTTTACAAAGATATTTCAATGTCTCAGAGTACATTCCGGGCCAAAAATAATTGTCAGAAAATTTTGCATATGTTTTGTTCCATATCTAAATGTACTGCTTGTTTGTTGTCTCAATTCTCATTTAAAACCTGTTCTGTTAATTCTTTTTGGTATTGTTAATTTCCACGGGCTGCTATCTAAAGCTAAACTTGATTTTAAAGGATCTGGTCTATAGAAATGTAATTCACTGTCGCGTGTTCTCCAATTTTGATTTTCTTCTGGTTCAGTGTTTACATGTAGCATTTTTATTTATACCAATTATCGTCAATTTCTGTGAAATCTTTTTCTTCCGCTTCTATAGAACTAGCTGAAATACTTGATACTGTTATTTCAATTTCATTTGACCTCAACAAAGCGTCTGGGATATGGTTTAAACTACCTTTCCTATAAACATTTTCGTAATTGTATTCTAACAATTCTGAGGCCCATCTTGCTAATCTGCCTATTGGATTTTTTAAATTATGAAGTCATTTTAAGGCAATATGATCAGTAATAACCTTGAAAGAATGTCCCTCTAAATATGGTCTATACATTTTAGTTGTCCAGACTACGGCTAAACACTCTTTTTCCAAAGCTAAGTATTTTCGATCTGCCCCATTCAAACCTCAATTTGCAAAAGCTATTATATAATTTTCACTGTTTATTGTTTTTGTTAATACGGCTCGTATTCCTGTATCACTAGTATCGGTTTCAAGTTGAAATCGAAGTCCAAAGTCAGGGCATGCTCCCATTTTACTTCTTGCTTTAATCATTATTGCAGAGCTTCAATAATTTCTGCAAATTTTGGATTAAATTTCGTATACCATGATGCCATTCCTCTTAATCTTTATATTTGCTTGACTGTTTTTGGTCTTGGAAAATCTAAAATGGGTTTAATTTTATCTTCGTATACCTGTAATCCTTTTTCATTCACGATAAAACCTAAATATTTAACTTCAGCATATCGGAATTCAGATTTATCGGGACTAATAGTTAAATCTGCATTATTTAATTTATCTATAACAGCTTCTAAAAATTTTAAATCTTCATCAAATGTTCTTGTAACTATTATTGTGTTATGGAGGTAGCAAAATAAATTCGGTTTCATGTCAGGTCTTATTACTTTGTCTATCAGGTGTAGGAATGTAGCAGGTACATTTGTTAAGCCAACAGGCATTTGCTTATACTGATACATTCTTTGCCCCGGACAATAAATGTTATTTCTTTTGATTTTTCGTCCATAGGTATCTGATGATACGCTAGGCGATGATAAATTTTCGAAATATATTTCGCTGACCTCAACGCGTCTAAAATTTCTGCCATTATTGGTATGGGATATAAATCTGTTTTAGTCACCTATGTACAATAATTTATCTATTTCTTCGTACACATGTTCCCTTATTTTCCGATACGCATAATAATATCTTTGTTTTATTGGTTCATAACCTTGAATATCTATCGTGTGTTTAGTTAAATTTGTAGATTTTAATCCTAATCATAGCTCTTTAATTTTTCTTTTAATTAAATTTTTTAATTGCACTTATTGGGCTTCATTCAATGATACAATTCCTCCGCTAATTTCCTCACAATATTCTAAGTTTTTTTTCCTTTCTACTTTCACACATTTGATATTATTTATCACCGTGTTATTTCTAAAATTATGCCAATAACTTTGTCTGATCGCAAATAATTTTTCTATCATTGAATCGTGCTTTTCTTCTATTATATTACAGATAAACGTTTATTTTTTAGCCTGCTGGCCTTAAAAAATTGACTTGCTTACACTTCCATTTTTTACAGAATTTTCTTACAACTAACCCTTAAAACTAACATCCTTCCACACCTTATATCTAACGCCGCTCGCTCTTATCGCATTGCCTTTCTCGCTTCGCCTCGCCTCGCTCGCATGACCCTACTTTCTTGCTTGCCTCGCATTACCAAACTCTGCCTCCGCGACTAATACCTAATACTTATCTACTATTTACAATATTTACAATTACTTATATTTACTTCCTCCTCTATTTACAATCTTTCCTTCTCCATTCCTCTTCCTCCTTCCTTCTCGTCTTCTCCATCTCCCAATACTCCCTTCACCCATGCTACTGCCCTTTTGTCCCCCCTTTCATGCATCAATACCTCCATGCTTATCCCACTCCTTTCCACCTCCACGCACTCCTCCAACCAGTGCTCTACTCTTGCCTCCCCCTTCCCACATAGTTCACACATCCTCTTTTCCCTAGCGAGCCAGAACCTTTTTAAACCCTCCATGCACCCACATCTCATCCTCGCTATAAGCTCCTGACTTCCTTTCTCTCCTTTCTCTCCTTTCTCACACAAATATTGCGCTCTCGCCCTTGGCATAATCCACACATATTTCCCATTAAACCTTGTGTCTCTTATTCTCTCTTCGCCTGATATCTTCTCTCTCTCCATGCTGTTTTTCTTAACCAACTCATATACCTTCCTTCCTTCCTCATGCATCCTTCTCAATTCCTCCATATGCAGTCCATTCGTTCTAAAATACCTTTCTCTTTCAACCTCCATCTTCCCACCCCCTCTCCTGTTCTCCTTCTCCCACCAACACTCCCTAACCACCTTACTTCCCCCCTCTTCCAAAAATTTCTCCTCATATTTACACGCTCGACTCCCCGCTAGAATCCCTACACTCGTTCTCCCCGTCTCCCTCCTGACAATATAATTAGGCGTGTTCCTTGCCAACCCCAGTGTCCACTTTACATATCTCTCATGTATCCTATTTACCTCTTCGCTTTCCTTCCACCCCCACATCTCTACTCCATACAATAGCACACTCATCACTAGTGAGTCAAACAATTTCATTCTCCTTCCAAAATCATCTGCGAATAACTTCTTTCCCAACCCCCACACCTGCCTCATCACCACATTTGCCCTCCTCACTCTCTATTTTATGTGACCATCCACTCCGCCATTCCTCCGAAACAAGAAGCCCAGGTACACAAACTCTTTCACCGCCTGCACCGCCTTTCTCTTCCACTTCCACTCCCCTTCCTTATCCCTTCCACCTCCTTTTCTGAAAACCATAACCTTGGACTTTTCCGCATTCAGTTCTAACCTGTTCTTATCCAGGTATCTTCTCAACCTCTTCATCATTTCCTT
This sequence comes from Andricus curvator, assembly GCA_932195095.1. Lineage (NCBI taxonomy): Eukaryota > Metazoa > Arthropoda > Insecta > Hymenoptera > Cynipidae > Andricus > Andricus curvator. The sequence goes on from CAKNYM010045285.1 coordinate 65,661, forward strand.
TAAGGCCTCCTCGCTTTTTGCCAACAGCACTGTCATCTGCATACGCTAGCGACCAAATTCTAACCCCTCTTATCCTGACTCCTCCTACCACTCCGGCCTCCAGCTTACTTTCCATATCCGCAATTAAAATCGCAAAAAGCTTCGGGCTAAGCGGACACCCTTGTCTTAACCCCCTATCCATCCAGAATCCCTCCGAAATCCCCTGTCCTCCTCTTACCTTATCTTTGGTTTCTTCATATATCTCCCTTACCCTCTCGATCAGGCCTCTCTCCACTCCCCTCTCCTCCATCGCCTCCCACAACCTCCCCCTATCCACCGACGGAAACGCGCCTTTTAGATCCACAAAAAACGCGTACACTCTCGACCCCTTCTTCGCTAATTCTCTATCCACCACGTGCTGCAGAACGTAGATATTGTCGATAGTACTCCTACCTGCCCTAAAGCCCGCCTGCGTCTCTGGCAATATTCCTTTCCCCTCGACATCCTTCCGCAGCCTCTCCGCTACTACCATCGCGTATACTTTATACGCCGTATTCATGAGCGTAATCCCCCTATAATTTTCCTGCCTATCCCTCTCTCCTTTCTTATACAGAGGCACTATTAATCCTTCTCTCCACCCTCGTGGGAATCCCTCCCCCTCCATACTTTCTTCACTACCTCCTTCAGCCTCTCCCTAACCTCTTGTGTACTAAACAGCCATGCTTCGTTCTCTAGCCCATCCAGCCCTGCTGATTTTGACCTTTTTAACTTCATTATCTGTTTCTCTATCTCCTCGTCATTCAACTCCTCCATCTTTGCCTCCCCCGTTCTTCTACTCCCATCATCTCTCTTCCTTGAATCTGAGCCCTGAAATGATTCTTTAAAAAACTCCCTCCACTCCTCACTCCCTATCTTGTCGCTTATCCCTACTCTACGCTTCCTAAACCTATTTATTATCTTCCAGACGTCCCCTTCTGTCTTAACATTTCCTAACTCCTCCTCCAGCTCTTTCTCCTTTTCCTGTTCTTTCTTCTTACACGTCAATCTAAACCCCTTCCTCATTTCTACGTACTCCTCCCTTTTCGGAGTACCCTCTTTCCACTTCTTATACTTCCTCTTCACCTTTCTTTTCATCTTTTTACATTCCCTATCCCACCACGGCTTCACCATTCCTTTCTTCTTCTTCTTTTTGAATACCTTCTTTTGCACGCACCCTTTCACTTTCTCTTTTAAATCCTCCCATAATATCTCTTCCACCGTCTCCCCTTCGAAGCGTACCTTCCCTAACTACTCCTTATATTTCTCTATCGCCTCCCTCGTCCAGCTAATATTGAAATTGTTGAAAATGGCATTTTTCCCCGCAGTTGTAGTGTGTAATAGGTTTTCACTGTCTATAATTTGAATTTTAATAACTAAAGTTTGGATCCGGGGTGTCCTGAGCTCTTAGATTCCCTTCTCTCCTTTCTTTCTCTTTATTTTGTTTATTCTTGTCATTATTCTTATTTTGACTTTGATTCCCTGACTTACTATCTTTATTTTCGCCTAATTGAATATTTTCTTCCGCGTTATATAAAAGCGCTGGTATTTTCGGAGAATTTTTATTTTTTCTTGCCTGTGTGTTTCCTAACAGCTGCATAATTACACTTAATTCTTACCAGCTGAGGTTTGATTTTTAAAGTGACTAAAGTTTGAAAATCTTGGATTTCCTGTGAATCTTGAGTTATTTTGGAAACTATCATTATTATTTTGAATTCAAGGATTAATAAGTGGGACGCTGGTCGTGGGGGCTAAGGCGTAGGCTTTGGACCCACTCCTTCGGCTTGCGGGTTCGATTCCCGCCTCGCACTCTGGAAGAGCCTCGTTGGCCCATGCGGTGAACACTAGCCTAGCAAGGGAGTTGTTCATCTCCGGAGAGTCGTGGGACCGGTACCTTTAAAAAAAAGGTCCTCGAAGTACTTAAAGCCGTTGCTCTTGGTGGTTCGGAACCCACCTTAAACTGTAGGTGCCCTCCCACCAAAAAGTAAGTGTGTGGGGTATATGTAAAGGAATAGAGGAGAGGTACAAGGAAAATGTAAACCCTTAGGGGACACATTAGAAACTACCATTCATACTAGAATGAATAAATCTACGATTTCCATTTGGAAATCTTGGTTGAAGTTGTGGGCTGTATCGCTGACTTTTCTATCGCGGTCTAAACTGTCTTTGTTTTTGTTTCTCATTCGCATTCTTATTTTCGTTATTATTTTTACAGTGATTTTCTCCTTCGCTTAATATTTACTATTTTTCTCAATTGTGTCGTTATCTTTATCTAAAATGCTAAATTGCTGGCCTCTAACTTTTGATTTTGGTATTTCTGTTCCTCATTCTCGTCCAGAAATTTCAAATTCTGTAAAACTCAAAAAGGCATTTCTGGATATATAGACTTTAGAAACGGGGCAAAAATTAAATTTAAGTTTATTTAAACTGGAATCGTCTGACCTATTTAATTTTTATGTTAATGCAAACAGCGAAAAAAGTGTCGATTTTTTTAATTTCATTTTTTATTTCCTGAACAAACTTTTTCTTATACTTTCCTCCACTTGGATTTAATGCACAGATGTATAAGAAAGAAAGAAAAAATGTTAACTTGTTGAAGGACAGAATTTTCAGCAACACGAACGTGGTGAAATCCATCTCTCAAATCTAAACTCGTAAACCACTTTTTCCCTGCCAAGCGATCAATTAAATCGTCCATTCGGGGTAACGGAAAATGATCCTTAACAGTAATTTTATGTAGAGCACGGTAATCAATGCATAGTCGAAAATCCCCATTCTTTTTCGTTGTCAAAACTATTGGGCTGCTATAACACGATCGGCTATGTCTGATTATACCGCGAGCTAGTAAATCGTCAATAATCTTCTGTAATTCTTGTCTCTCAAACCAAGACAACCTTCGCGGATTAAAATAGAATGGTTCATTCGATAGGACATTTATTTCGATCTCGTACGGTATCGGTTCACCATACTCAAAGACAAACAGTCTATGCCTTTAGGAGTGCCCTCAATTAAATCGATACATAAAATTTCGTTAATGACTTTTTCATAACTAAAAGAAAGGTCTTTTGACACGATCATAGACAACCCTGGCGTTCTTCTGATAAAATTTCGACCTAAAAGTGCATCGTAAGAAATAGCGGTGTCGGGCACTATTGCAAAAGTTATTTCAAATACTTCATTCGGAACTAATAAAACCCAAAATCTCTAAATATGACTTATTGATCCCTGAGTACTTATCTTTATCCGAAATAGGCATCAACTCACAATCCTAAAAATCTCTCTTATAAACAGTTAATTTAATAAGACTGATCGCGCTACCGGTATCGGGTAAACTTTCTACATAATACTTATCATCGAAATCCCTGCTCAGGAGCACGGTATCCTCTGTAGTTGGCTCATTCAGCGGGATCCTAGTCGGAGGTATCTCAGCAACAATAGGTCCCTCGATGACGTTCACCGTGCTTGAAGATGTCTCTCCGCTGCTCGTCTTCGTCGCAGGTCCCGTGTCTGCTCTCCGGGATGAACTCTGTTTTACGTTGGGACAATTTCTGGTTATGTGCCCCTTCTGCTCACATTTGGAGCATGTGCCTCGCTCCTTTGGTGGGTTGGCACATTCAGTTGAGATGTGACCAAATTGGTAACACTTAAAACAGCGTGTGGAAGATGTTTCCTTAGATTTTGTATCTCCCTTACTTTCAGGCGGCTTGCCTGTTGTTAGTCTACTTCCTTTCTTTGGATCTCTTCGCGGTTCATCTTTAGTGATTCGTTGCATTCCCTCCAGCAATGCAATTACAGTCTGGTAATCACCAGCTCTGGCATGCGACTTCAATAGGTAATCTGGAATTCCTTCGATCATATACTCGATGGCTAAGTCGTCGGAAATTCCCAATCTGTTAATTAATTTAAGCTTTTCTTGGAAGTAAACTGAAAATTTTTCTCCAATTTTCCATATTCGTGCTTCCATCTTTTTACTGCATGTGAGAGGGTCGTCACGACACTTGGACATTTTTATTAATTCTTCCTTAAGTTCAGGCCACCTCTTTCCAACGACTCCAGGAGACTCGTTGTACCAGTCCAAAACTCTATTTTTGAACTGCCGGGCTGCGTATAATTTAAAAATATCCTCTGGAACTGAGTAAGCATCGCGGATCTCGTCAACTCTTCTGATCCATCGTTCAACATCGTCATCATCCTCGAGTCCGAAAGCAGGAATTACGCTGCTCGTTTCGGTTTTCATGATCGGAGTTGTTTCCATCACTGTCCTGTTATTCATTGTCCAGGTCACCGCCACCATTATTATTTCCAACTAGATTGTCCGCATCATCACCATTATGACGAGGAAATCCTTGGAAATCACCCTGCTCAGACATTTTCCCTGCCTGAGAAACACAAATTGACTTCAACTAAAAACACAATCAGTTGGAAATACAAACACACTTCGCGTCGACGTCACTGCCGAAAACGTGGTCTCGACTCGAATGTTCTAGAAGCCTGTAGAACAAAGACCAATATGGTCGACTCACACGGTCGAACGCTCTCGAATGTTTACGAACACTAGGCTAGAAATCCACCCGAGGATTCTAGATCCAAAATACCGCACTGCTTTTCCACTCTAACAGCACATTTTGCAAATTCTCGTATTTGCGTATACAGAGAAATTAATCAGCCTCTTGCTGAAACTTACAACACTCGCGCCGATTCGAATCTAGTCTCAACGTGATCACACGCGGCGTCTCTCACGATCGCGCTCACGCCCCAGCCCAAAATCAGCTAAAAAAAAGTTCAACACTGTTGCTACGTATATTAGAACCGTAGGGCCTGATTTTCACATCCCACTTCTGAGACTGAAGGACCGGTATTTATTAAAACAGACTCGGTCGGAAATAATAATGTTTATTTAAGAAACGTAATCTTCGGGCTACATGTTAGATGTTAATCGAACGAGATCTCCGAAGCGAAGCCCCGAAGCCGATCTCCTTCGCTTTCTCCTGCTTTCTTCCCAGCGCCCTCTTACGGAGAATTACATTACACCGCCATACTGGCCCGCGAAAATTTAAATCAATTTTATATGGAAATATCTATCGCCTACATTGTAAAGTTAATTGTTATAAACGAATAGTATTAACAAATAATCGACAATAGGGGTTATTCGTCTTCAAAGTATATTTCTGCTCTGAAATTGCTTGCTTTCAGCTTCAGGATGATATGTGGCCTTTGAAATTTAAGATCAAATGTTAATAAATAATTCTATAAACCAATTATATAAACAAATGCACGTTTTAGGCTTTTTTAAGCGAAAAGAAATCGTTTTTTCTTTTGAGCTTGCTGAAATTACATTTCCAATTATGTTTTCTGAAATTTTTTTGCTATATAAATATTTGTTTATTATATAAACAAATGCACATTTTGGGCGTTTTTAAGCGAAAAGAAATCGTTTTTCTTCTGACTTTACTGAAATTATATTGACAATGACGTTTTCCGAAAAAATTTTGCTATGCATTAATATTTGTTTATTTTATAAACAAATTATATAAACATATTCACATACACGGTGTCCCAGATTCAAGTTCAAGTGTCCGGCAGAAAAAAATCATTTATTCCTTTATTATTTTTTAAACTATATTGACAATGAATTGTCTGCATGAAATTTCGTTGTACTTCTATATTTGTTTATTTTATATCATTTTATATTATTGTATAAACAAATTAGGTAAACAAATCCATATTCTAGGCGTTTGTCGGCAGAAAAAATCGTTTTTTCATCGATCTTGTTAAAATTATATTGTGTTTGATGTTTTTTGACAAAATTTTGTGATAAAATGGCATTCGTAAAATTCATAAAAAAATTATATAAAAAATAAACATTGTAGGCATTATAAACAGAAAAAACAATTTTCTTTCTTGTAGCTTTGTTGAAATTATGTTGACAATGTTTTTTACATGAGCTCTTGTCGAACAATAGAATATATAAAAATTATAAAACAATTCAAATCAGAGTGCATTATGTTTTTGAGTTCTTCATCTGTTTACGGCAATGTTTTTTACATGAACTCTTACTGAATAATGCAATTTATAAAATTTGTAAACAATTTAAATTTGTTTATTCAGTAATTTTTCTTTAAATTACCTCGTCAATAATGAATGAAAAATGGGACTTGTAAGAATACAAAAATACGGCTATTGTTCTGTTACCTCAACATAAATACGATGAAAAACGCTTTCTTCTTGTCCACAAATGCCTAAAATTTACATTCGTTTACATAATTTGTTAATAAAATAAAAAAATAACAAAGCATAGCAAAATTTTTGTAGAAAACTTCATTTGAACAGGTTTAGGCAGAAACGAACCGAATTTTATTCCGATTGTCTTTGAATCTCATTGCCTGTGATCCACATTGATGTATTTTGTCACCTGATATAATTTGTTGAATTTATCAACAATTTATATAAACAAATGCATGATTTGAACAGGTTTAGGCAGAAACGAACCGAATTTTATTCCGATTGTCTTTAAATCTGATTGCCAGTGATGCACATTGATGTATTTTTGTCATCTGATATAATTTTTTGAATTTATCAACAATTAATATAAACAAATGCATGATTTGAACAGTTTTAGACAGAAATAAAACGATTTTTTTCCTATTGTCTTCAAATCTCATGGCCTGTGATCCACATTGATGTATTTTGTCACCTGATATAATTTGTTGAATTTACCAACAATTAATATAAACAAATGCATGATTTGAACCTGTTTAGGCAGAAATGAACCGAATTTTATTCCGATTGTCTTTGAATCTGAATTCCAGTGATGCACATTGATGTATTTTTGTCATCTGATATAATTTGTTGAATTTATCAACAATTAATATAAACAAATGCATGATTTTAACAGTTTTAGACAGAAACGAACCGAATTTTCTTCTGATTGTCTTCAAGTCTCATTGACTGCGAAATACATTAATGTGCATCACGGGCAGTGAGATTCGAAGACAATCAGAAGAAAACTCGTTTCGTTTCTGCCTAAAACTATTCAAATCATGCATTTGTTTATAATAAGTGTTGATAAATTTAACAAATTATATCAGGTGACAAAAATACATCAATGTGCATCACAGGCAATCAGATTCGAAGACAATCGGAAAAAAATTCGGTTCGTTTCTGCCTAAAACTGTTCAAATCATGCATTTGTTTCTAATCATTATTGGTAAATTTGACAAACTATATCAGATGACAAAAATACATCATTGTGCATCACAGGCAATGAGATTGGAAGACAATCGGAAGAAAATTCGGTTTGTTTCTGCTTAAAACTGTTCAAATCATGCATTTGTTTATATTATTTGTTGATAAAGTTAACAAATGATATCGGATACCACATTTTCATGATCGCGTTTCACCTCGTTGCTCTGAACAAGCGATTTCGATGCATAAATATACTTCACAAAAACATAATCTATTATACTGGCTATTTGTTGCAAATATTTGTTTATAACAAATAACTTGACATGTCAACTTTTTTTTTTCTTCCACCGACCATTGTGCATCAACCCTAAGGCTTGATGCCACTGAGAAAAAGTTTCACAGAGAATTAAGAAGAAAAATTAAAAAAATCAACATTTTTTCGCTATTTGCAGCTCTATAAAAATTTAAACAAACAAAAATTCAAAAATCGGCCTCGACAGATTTTTTGAGAATTCAATGCTGAATTTTTTGAAATAAAAATTGAAAATCGATGAAGAATTGTGACCTACAGGTTATTTTGAACATCGTTTTTTCATTTCGCCCCACTGTGTACTGCGCTGCGATCGAACCTACTTAGGACAGATTTTGACGTAGCGTGTCATACAAATCATCGTAGGAGTTGATTTGCGTATAACTGATAGCGAGTTCTTCATTGCCCGTTATTTTTTCCGCTTATATAAAATCTAATAACAGATCGGGTTGCCTGCATCTACGTTTCGCACGCTTGATAGTCTCAATAAAATACTCTATGCCAATATCATCGTGTCTGCTAAGGCTTTTGATTGTGCTGATGATGTCTTTAGCTGGAATAGTATCGGCTACAGCTGTGACTAGTGGATGTTCGATAGCTGGGCAGTTCGTATCTGAATCTGTGTCTCGCGGAGGTACGTATATTATAAAGGGGGGTCTACGTGTCGCCAGGGATGGAGCTATGGCTAGCGGGGGTTCGTTTACTCCAGTGTTCGGCACGCCATTGACCAGGTCAGGGTACCCGGACAGGGCTGACCAACGACCTACTCTCTGGTCAGGTACCTGCGAGCTTGGCCAGACCAACCCTTCCCTCAGGGGTCCTTTGTTGGAAAATGGGAAAAAAATTCCTCAATTTTGCAATCAGCGACTTAAAAGTAATTTATTTGGACTCTACGTATTTTTCCGATTCCGAATTTCCGAATCGGAAAAATTCGTAGATGCTGATTATGCTATTTTCAAATTGCTAGTTGAAAAATTAAAAGTTTTTAAATTTCCTCACTTTGACCTGCCTGTGAGCAAAAGACCCTTGCTGGAGTACCTAAACTGAGGTCCGTGAACAGACCGAGAAGTATTAGAAAAAATTAAGTCGGGAAGGGCCTGACCAAACCTGAAAAGTGAGCAAAAAGTTTGCTGACTACTGGTTTACTCTAGCTGGGCGAGAATCTGTGACGTGGGCCTGGTGGGGGTGCCGCTAGTAGTGGTGCTAACGGTAGTGCAGTGGCTACTGAGAGTTCACCTTCCTGGTCGGTCGTATTCATACCCGTAACTTAAGGAGATTCATTTTCTTCAACCGGAGGTTTGTCTGCCTCTAGTGGCTGTATGGTATCTTCCCGCTGTTCGTCATTGCCCGTTTCGACTTTGGTTCGATGTCCTATTTTCACGCCAATCACTGCCACTTCTTCTAACCGGACAAGTGTATCAAGGTAAAGTAAATGGCTAGAGAGGTATGCTAGGACGGAAAAGTGTAGCGACAAATAGTTTATAAAAAGAGAGTCAGTGGAGTAAATGACGCCTGAAACAAAATACCTTGGATACTAATGGGCTCGAGTGGGGAGGCTCACATGATAACTTTGTGAGGCTCTTCAGTTGGGGTGATCGCTAGAGAGATTGATCAGCAACCTGGGTCGGAGCAGTGTTGTGGAACGAACGTATTATTTTAATGAATAACACGGGAATTCTAGATCAATTAAAAAATATACACCCCCTTCCCTACATTACTTCCTTCCTCAACGAGTGAGTCACGCCTATCCCGAGAGAGAAATGGCTTAATCGTATAATAATGTTCCTGAAAGGCCTGTTTGTCGCTGAACAAATTGAACAAGTTTCTACTTGCTTATATGTACTAATTCCTCTGCTTACTTTATTTGTTGTCTGCTGCGCTGCTGGATGCTGGTTGCATGAGGGGAGTAATGTCCGTAGACCTCGCTCCGCTTGGAACGAGGGTGACTGTGACGTATTACCTCCGACTTGGCAGCGTGGCTGTTGCTATGCTTCTTTTTCTGAGACTTATTGTGTTGTTTCACAGACTCTAGGATTTTACCGCGGTTTGTTGTGTACCCAAAAGTTCTATTTCGTAACTTACTTAGTTTAGTTCTTAATTGTACCCAATACCTCACTGGTTCCTTGTTTCACGGACATTCCGTGGAGAAATCCGGGGTCCTTTCTGTGAGAACCGTAGTTCTCAAAGTTTGATTCGAGGTTCGAAACAAAGATGGAGCCTTTTGATTCCTTTTATTGCCCTGACTAACTCTCCAAGGATCGTTTGCCACTATCCTGGCAGGATCGCCAGAAATTTAGCGAGGCAAAAATGAACTTTTAGTTTATTTAGACTGGCGTCGCTCTGACCTACTGCCAGCGCGACTGTTCTTTATTTAGAGTGACGTGCAGTCGGTCGCAAAGGACGAAATACTGGATAGAACTAAACTCTGTGCCTGAGCGCTGTACCATATGGCTCTTGCTACCATAGCCTAGGGTGATGAGTTATGGTGACGTTACATTTTATATTCAATCCGTAAATTTTTATAAGTTTTTATTAATTGTCATTCGAGCCTTGGACGTGGCAACAACTTTTCAAATAATCGCTTAATTTCTGTTATGAGCGCATGAGTGTCCTGACCTTCCTTATCATCACAAAATTTAATATCTTATAATTTCCGAATACCTTTCGTTTAAGTATGCTTCTTTAAAATCATCAATAAACTTATCTAAATTTTGCCAATTGTCTCTATTCAAATAAAACCAACTAAACGCTTCTTCCTCTAAAAACGCATCTAAATTTTCAAAAATATCAATTTCGCTAATTTTGTATCTTTTAAATCAGAATAAACTATTAAAAAAATAAGTGCGACTACTTTCCGTTTTCTTAAATTTAATTGGCCAGTTTGACATGATTTGGAAAGGCGTTTGAATAATTTGAAAAGGAAATAAAGTCGCTGGAATTTCTTGCGAGTTATACTCTGCACTATTCTCTAAATTTAGCCTGAATAGGATTTAAGAATAGGTGTTACTGTCTAAAAATAAAATGAGAGATTAAAGAAAATCTTTTTTCTCTACAAACACACTCTCTGGGAATGAATGAAAATCAAAGTAAAAGCAGCAGCCGACTCTAATTAAATCTTTAAATCTACAAGGTTGAGTTTGAAAAGAAAAGAAGCCCATTGGCCGATTTAGTTACTCCTATGAGAGTTTGCGTTTGATGAAAAGAATTTTTCTGTTAATGAATTAGGATTGCGTGTAAGGTAATAAAAATAGTGATAGCATAATAGTATTGCATCATTATCAAAAATTCAGATAACAGAAATATAAAATAAGAGAAAAAGACCATATTACTAATAGCGTTGAGAGAGCTAGGGAATTTATCATTTAATCTCACTATTTTATTACTTGGTGTAAAAGCGAAATCTTTCTTGTATGATGTAAAGTACTTATTCTTTCAGTTATTGAAAATAGAAATTAAATTAGCTAAGATGACAGGGAACCATCTGTAAAAATAGGTTAGAGTAGGGATCTTTGAATAAATTCTCTTATGTGAAATCGGAATCGTATTCTCTCTCCATGCGGAACCCACTTTATTATTAAAATTATTTTATTAACAATTAAAAATAAACATAAAGTTAAATAATTAAAAAGATGTTAAATGTGTTTTTTGTCTACTGGCCTAATTTATTGATATAAATAGTAAGACAGTTTAGTCCGTCGACGCCGTACCTCGTCAGTTAAAAAGCTGTTGATGGTTAATATTTTATAACTAGTATTATAGTACAGTAACGCATATACATTATTAATTATAAATTAATTTTCTTACCTAAAAATTAGATCGAGTAATAATTTGCGGTATGCATAGTTCAAGTATTCGTATGTCTTTCATAATATTTAGTAAAGTTGTTTAAGTTTGTAAAATCATTTCAAATAAAATTTTTTTAAAGTTATTAAAAACATTTAAGATGGACTATACAAGAACTTATTTGAGTTCAACCCATGGTCTCGGTTTTGTAATTTTTTAATCATAAATGATTTTATATTTGTGCCAGCGCCATGTGTACTTCCTCCGTGATCATGGGCTTACTGAGTTTTTCTTTCTTCTTCTTTCTTGATTGTGGCTTCTTAGATACAAAAAGCCATGTAACACTCAATATAATTCAATAGTAATGGTCCAATCCTGATTGCTCGTCTAGACATCCATCAATTTGAAGGTTATCTGGATCCGTTCCATAAACTTAAAACTTCTTCAAAGTCCAAGAAACTCAGCTCAAATAACCGGATAATGTTCTAGTACCGAATGATTGGTTGATTATACTTTCATCTATCAGCCATGAAACACACATTTAAGTCACCATCACTCATCGAGTTAACCCTCCTCGAGAGCCTCCCATAGCAGATGCCTCCACTCACTCCAAACCCTCGTGGGATGAAGAAGGAGGGAGGGCACACCACACAAGTCAGCCCGCGTCACGACACAGATCAGATTATTAGGCCAGAGTACCCCCCCCCCCCCCAAAAAAAAAGCGCCCCAGCTCGCCAACCGATTCAACAGTAGGATTGAAAATGATCTCATTAATATTTAACTGTTCCACTGAGGGTGAATCCGGGAATCTCCGCCTAATGTATCGGCGAAACCCGGATCTGCCCGCAGCAAGCCGGGGGCACTGATATAGGAGATAACCCAGGCTTCTGACCCCAGCGCCACACTCACAGCCCACCGGTAGGCTCCACCCCATCCGGGCAAAGTGATCTCTCGTTTGACATTGACATGCCGTCTTGGAAGACCGGTACCCCGGAACCATGGCCTAGGTGTCTTTACATTCACATGCCCGAAATACTCCGCCTCGAGCCCCCCGTGCTCCCATAAGGCCAGCAAAGGAGAGCCCAGTCCTGAAAATCACGCTGGAAAACCAGACGAAGATCACTAACGGGAATTCCACTCAGATTAATAACCGGAAGTCTAGATGTCGTCCTAGCAATTTCGTCCGCTGGTTCGTTCCCTGTAATACCCATGTGCGCTGGGATCCATACAATACTGGCAAAGACACCCGAACGTCCTGCTGAAACCATATGATCCCCTATAAGTCGAGAAAGGGGGTGACCCGAATGGCCGTACAGCCTGACCCTTATATGAGCAAGGGCAGACCGGGAGTCTGTAAAGATGACATGGTCCAAAGCCTCTCCCTCAATGGCAGGTTTAATGGCATAAAATATGCCGTACAGCTCGGCCGTTAGTGAAGTTGCGAAGTCTCTCAAATCTATGTCCAGACGACGGGACAAAGATGCCACAGCCTGTCGACCCTAGCCCCGGATTCACCAACCCATCAGAATAAATCCTGAGTGCGCCCGGAAAATGGGAGCCCGAAAATTCCTCAATCCGGAGCCGCGCAAAGCTCGGGTACCTGAATGCCACCCCAGACTCCAGATCCAGGCTGGCTACCGCCGACAAGTCCAAATCGAGAGCACGAAGCAGCAAGTCCTGAGCCTCCCATATGCTATCTATGGTGACATACAACAGAACATCATCCGCGTACATGGCAACCGCAACCTCGTCCGGCAGGAAGTTTCGCAAGAGTCTCAGCGCGAGCCCAAAGAGAAGCGGGAAGAGGACGCCCCCCTGATCCTTGGGCCGCTGTCGTCCGATGAGAAGTATAACTTCCTCTTACAGATCAAAAAGGAAACGACGTCGAGCATCCTGGCTGGAACATTAAGCTCCCTTAGCTTCTGCACCAGTCTTTCAAAAAATTTTCAGAAGGTGGATGTTAAGGAGATCGGGCGGAAGCCTTTACCCCCCACTTTCGGGGTAAAATGGACTAAGGTATCACGCCAGCCCTCTGGGAAAGAGGACTCCCTGTACATGGAATTGAATAGGTAACGGTGGTTGGAGCGGACGTGTCGATTTGCTGCTCTCCGGAGTATCGTATTTTCGAGTGTTTTTCTTGCTCTTTTTTAAATAAAAATTTGCAAGTAGTGACTTTGTGTGTTTCTGGTGCGTCTGAGCTAGTTTGTTTCTTTTGAAACTGCTGGATTCTTGTTTTTTTTTTTTGGGATTTACCAATAACTGATATTGATCAATTAGAGCAATGGGTGCGTGTCCAGAGTGCAAGGAAGTGATTTCCAGAGGAGGACCCGAGGTGCTTGTTTGTGTAAAGTGTGGCGTTTTAACCCATCTGGCCTGTGCAAATTTTAGTATTTCTAAAAAAAACTTTGATAAACTCAAAAAGGGTCAAGCAGATTTCTTCTCCATAAAATGCAAAGGGCAAAGCATCAGCGACATCTCTACGGCAGCCGATGCTAGTTTGTCTGGGAAACCTACAACTAACATTCGCAACGCAGACGGTACGTCTTCACCTTACGTTCCTACCCCCTCAGCAGCAACGGCTACCACTAACCAGCCTGATCTCGCTGCTATGATCAGAAATGCTGTTTTGGAAGGACAAAAGGATGCGCTTGCGCAGTCTCAGGAGATTATTTCCAGGATCACTGAATTTAAAAACAAGCAGCAAGCATTTAATGACAATCTCCTTACCTCTATTCAAACGATCAAAGCAGACATTGCTGAGAACTCTAACCGAATTTCTCTACTCGAAGCTGGCTCAGAAATGGGAAAGGAAGATATTACCAAGATTAAAAAGGATGCCAATGATTTGAAATTAAAAGTGGCTACTATTGAGCATGCGCGTAACGTCAGCGAGCAGGCGGCCCTTCAATCGACTTTGGAAATTCATAATTTCCCCATGAAACCAAATGAAGACCTTTTTACAAACATGGACTCGATAGCTAGAGCTCTTGACGTTCCTTTAAGAGGGAAGATGTGGTAAAAATATACCGAATCATAAAGGCACCTGCACTCATAAAATCCTCCAACCCGCCCATCATTGTCGCGAAACTCAGCAATCAACAACTGCGAGATAAATTTGTTGAGAGACGCAAGGTTTTTAGAGACTTCTCTACTGAAAGCCTTGGGAGGTCGAACAATGATAAACACCCTGTTTATCTACGTGAGGCCCTGTCACCTTTGAACAGGAAAATCTACACCATTGCCCTGGGTCTCAGAAGAGACAAAATAATCAAATATCTGTGGATTGCGAGCGGAAAAATTTTTTGTCGCAGAGAGGGTGGATCTCTACGAATTTACCTGGCTAATCTGCAGACCGTCGAGGGACTTAAATAGCAACTACTGATTCCTAGTATCATCCTAAATATATATGTCGGTAAATATAACATAACTTGTCAATTAGACTGTTTTGCAACTCATCTAGCATACTTAATATTTTTTTCAATTAATAATTTGTATTTAATAACACAAAGGTTTCTCAGTTATTCTAACTGCGCTAATGGAATTTATTATGATCTACAAAAACATCTGTTAAATCAAATTAATCCTGACTATATTGTGTTTCATTTTTTATCTGAAAGATCTATTATTGTATCGACTGCACGAGATTCTATAAAAATAACTAAGATTGTTTCTCGCTCTATTTCGGAGATTTATCCTTCTACGGTATACTTAAATTTTCATGATTCAGTACCACTGAAGATTCTTTTAGATTTATATCTACACTGCCACTTCAGCAACTATTTGACTCTGCTTAGCCATATTTGTAATTGCTTAATTTGGGCTCTGTTGGTTATTGATCATGTTATTTCTATTTCTACTATCTTTTCCTATGTGCTACCATTCTTTCAGGTAACTTGCAACTTAAAACTAACCATATTACATTTTTAATGGATATCTTGAATAATTGTCATGTTAATTTTATAATGCTTATTGATTTTACAATTTTTACCTTTATATGTGCATTATTCCCTGTTTTCACCTGTAATCATGTGAACTGGATTTTGTTGGTTAACGTCTTTCAGACATTTCTATATTTAATCATACTTGAACGTTTCTTATCACTGTATAAATGGAAACCTTAAATATTTGTCACGTTAACGCTCAGTCTTTACCTGCCCATTTCCACGAATTCAAACATCATTTTATATCCTGTTCCTACCATATCATAGCCGTGTCTGAGACCTGGCTTACGCCTAACATTCCATCTAGCCTCATAGCACTTGATCATTACACAGTTTTCCGCAGAGATAGAGATGACAGAAGAAGGGGTGGGGTCTGTCTCTACATTCATGACAGCTTAAGGGGTGTACAGGTTGGAATGAGTCCTCCTGCCAATTACCATATTGCTGAATACCTTTTTATCAAGGTATCCTTGTCTCATGACAGCATGTTGGTGGGTGTGATTTACAAACCTTCTAATGCCTCCTACTGTAGGGAACTTGAGACTGATATTTTCGACCTCATACCAAATTATAATAACATTGTACTTACTGGTGACTTAAACACAAATCTTAATGCCACCAACAATTTAACTAACTATTTAAAATCAGTAGTGTTCTCCACCGGATTATCTATAGTTCCACATAATACTACGCACCACACCGATCATTCTAGTACATGGATTGATATGATGATTGTTGATGATCTAGACAAGGTATTTTCTTCTGCTCAACACTCAATCTCATTCCTCTCAAACCACGACCTTATCAGCATTCAATACCAGTTCTCCTTTGATCCTTCCTCTAGTTTATCTCCTCTGTCTATACGCAATCTTAAAAATATAAATGAAGCCGAATTTCTCGAGCACCTCTCCACTTATGATTGGAAAAGAATTTTTATTGAAAAAGATATAAATAGAAAGGTTATTTATCTCACAAAGAACAAAAAATAGTATTATTCAAGCCGAATTTCGTAAACTGAGAAACTTAGTTCAAACCAAAATCAGGGATTCATACAATCAATATAATTACAATTCTATTAAAAACAGGAATAAAAATGAAAACATCTGGTTTCTCTTAAGACGACTTGGACTTATTCCTCCAAAGCACTTGGCTCCTGATAACAATTTTTCACCCGCAGATCTTTTAAAAGCCTTCACTACAAAACCCACACTCCTTGCAAACAACACTCCTTCCTCTTTCGCAGTTCCCTCTACCTTTGATGATACTAAATTATTCTTTTCTGACATATCGCAAGAAACCTTAATTAAAAAACTCTTAGAGGTAAAATCAAATGCTCAAGGTTCTGATGGTATTTCAATTAAAATGATTCGCTTAGCTTTACCAGTCATTTGTCCTATTCTCTTGCATATCTATAACGCATCTCTTCAGGTGGGAATATTTCCTGATACTTGGAAAGAGGCGATTATTCGCCCTGTTCCTAAAATTTCTAACCCTACCTCTCCCAAAGATTTCCGCCCGATATCCATCCTCTGTGCCTTGTCTAAACCTTTCGAACGCATTGTCCATCAGCAACTTACTGTACATATTGAAACTAACAATTTAATGGACCCAATGCAATCTGGGTTTCGTGCCAGGCATAGTACTCTTACAGCTACACTTAAAGTAACTTCTGACCTTAAACTGGCAATTGATAGAAGGGAAATATCGGTTGTGGTTCTTTTTGACTTTTCTAACGCGTTTGATACAGTTAACCATAATTTACTATTGACTAGGCTCAAATCACTTCACCTCTCAAATATGGCAGTGAAGTGGTTTGAATCTTATCTTAGTAATCGTTCTGAAAGAGTACAAATCAGCAATGGCGAGCGTTCTGACTGTGGGGAGGTTAAGAGTGGTGTCCCTCAAGGTTCCACGCTTGCACCTACTCTATTTAATATTTATACATCTGAACTTGGTAGTGAACTTCGACATTGCAACTATCACAAATATGCTGATGATTTCAAGCTTTACCTCTCCGGGCCTATCGCCACTCTTAAGAGCTTACTTCAAAATGTACAGGAGGATATTGATTTGGTGGTGCAGTGGGCCTTGACAAACGGTCTCACTCTTAACCCTGCTAAAACTAAGGCTATAATCATAGGACCTTCTTCCTCTCCTTCACTTGCAACAATTGCAACCTTGCCTCCTCTCTTGATCGTTGGGCGTGTCATTCCCTTTGTGGATTCTGTGAAAGATTTAGGCTATATTCTTAATCGCTCTCTTACATGGAATGAACACGTTGCGGATATCTCAAGGAAAACCTTTAGAGTCCTCCAACAGCTTAACAGGAATAAAGAATCACTTCCTACTTCAACGCGTATCCTCCTAGTTAAAAGCCTGATCTTTCCTTTCTTTGACTACGGCTGTGTGGTATATGACGATATTACTGATGAGCTGAATGCTAACCTTGAGCGTACGCTTAATGCTTGCATTAGGTTCATCTATAACATCCCCAAAAGTGAACATATTACTCAGTATAGAGAAAGAGCAGGACTCCTTAACGTCGCCAAAAGAAGAAGATTTTTCATGGGTAATTTACTTTATAGCCTATTCAGTAATGAAGCCCCGCACTATCTTCTCAACCTCTTTCATTTCATTGACAAAGATCATCCAACACATTCCAAACTCCGTGAAAGGAAAACAGTATTAAAAATTCAGCCACACCGCACGTGTAAAATGCAAAGGTCCTTTGTTATTCGTGGTGCTCGCCTTTGGAACAAAATACCTATAACCATTAGAAATGCACCTTCACAATTTCATTTTAGCAAACTCCTTTTTGGTTACTTATTCAACACATCAAATCCTACCCTCGATATCACACATTGGTAATTCTTAATTTCATAATTAAAATTTATATGAGTATGTGTATGAATGCGCAGTTACTTTTAAGTATATATATTTGCGTATGTATATATATATATATATATATATATATATATATATATATATATATATAGTAACCTTCTGTTGATAGCCCGGATCCAATTTTTTGTATTATAGTTTAGTTCTTTACCTTTGTTAATACCTATTTTTGATTTCAATCGTCAAATCGATCGCCGTCACATTTTAATTGTTATATGTATCACCTGTTCCTTATAGGGCTATTTAGCCCTAGGAACTTTTCATGAATAAATACAAATACAAATACCTTGTCAGAGAGCCCCTGATAACCTCATAGGTTATTCCGTCCAAACCCGGGGCTGACTTCTTCTTGCACGCTTCAAGGGCAGCAGAGAACTTATTCCAGGAAAAGTCCCTGTTCATGAGATCAGACTCGTCAACATTTCTCCCTGATCACTGGGGAATCCGAGTCTGTTATCACGCGAGTATTGGGAGACTGTGAGCGAGCAGAAGGAGATTTAACCGTCCGCCAGATTTTAGCCAACCCAGACACGGGATCAATAGTTTCGCAGAAATAACGAAAATCATTGTATTTCACATCGCGAATAAACCGTTTGACCTCATTGTCAACGACTTCATATTCTGCCTTTAGTTCCTACGTCTGGTTGGCGAAGAATCTTTTCCGCGCAGCACTCCTTCTGCCCTGAGCCATCTTACACTCCTTATTCCCCCAAAGAGGCTGTCTCTTCCTATCGGACCCCCTGGAAGAGGCACGAAAAGCGCCGTTAGCCTCCAAAGACTCGAAAAACACGTTTATGACTTTTTCATGAACCGAGCTCGGGTTCTCATCCTCGATCAGGGTTTCAGACAGAGCCGGTACCAATTTCTCCATCTGTCGATTAAACAGAGACCAATCCAAAGAGTATCGAGTGATGCTGAAAATTAATATTCCTAAAATAAACCGACAGAATGAAATGAGAATAATATAAATTCACATTTAAATCTAAAAGTACTAAGAACATCATCAGAGAAAGGGTGCACTCTAAGGCGCGAATCTCTAACCCTTAAACTCGTTAGATCCCTTGAAGGGCCTCAGTGATTATTTAACTATTCGAAAAAAATATTTGAAAAAAAGTAGAAAATCGGAAAAAGTCGGAAAGCCCGTGGGGTCACAGTGACCTCAAGTGTCCTTTAAGGGTTAATAGTTTAAAATTAAAAATTTCGGTTTAATGTAAAGATATGTATCTTCATGAATTAAAAGATGTATTAACCAAATTTTTATTATCTACTTTTAAGTATCTAAGTTTGAGAAACGCTGTGCTGCATCATGAGGCAAAACGATTTGAATCGTAGTAAGGAAAGCGTCTCTACGTTGTAATGCTAACCAATATGGAGGTCATCGTAGGAGACGCGGCTTGAACGTATTTCGTACCCCCAAGTGGCGGGACCATAGTTTGTTGGATCATGGGTCAGAGTATATAAATAAGTAAGGCGGTCTCTTACTATAACGCAAGGTCTATATGGCTGTAAGGTGCGCTTAAGAGTATGACGTCATACTTAACTAATATCAATATTGTTCTTCAAAAAAAAAAGAAGAAGAATTTAAGTTATAGAATATGGATGTAAGGTAGTAATATAAACTATCAGTATGATAAGTGGCTGAAAACTTAAGTATGACATTTAAAAGTGTAATTGTAGAAAGTAAATTTTCGTTATGGTAAATATAAGATAATTATGTTACAATTTTATATCAATAAAAAGTCATGTGAATGGTGGTTTAAGAAAAATGTGATTATAAATTATGAACCTTAAATGGATAAGGAATTTGACAAAATTAATGTTTATAATTTGTTGATTCTATTAGATAGTCATATTTGTGACTGAGAAATTGTATGTCTGTTTTTGTGTTCATTGATCTGTTGTTATTTTTAATGTCGAACATTTCATTGAACATTCTTCTTTTATAACCCTTTTCGGAATCTAAAATTTTGAGATTTCGGAAATCAAAATGATGATTGTTTTCATGGAAGTGTTTACTAGTGATGTGGTTCGATTATCATTTTTACTATCGCATATGTGTTCTTTCATACGTGTGTGAGTGGTTCTTCCTGTTTGTCCAATGTAAATACCGTCACATCTTTTACAATCAATACCATATGCAACATAAGATTTTTGTTATTTTTTAATCGGTTCTTTTCCTGTGTTAAAACATTTAAATTTATCTTTATTTGAAAAAAAAACTACATTTAAGTCTGTATTTTTTCAAGCTTTAATTATTATTATTAAAACCTAAATAATGATTATAAATATACATTTGAACAATGTTTATGTAATGCAAAAATTAATATAAATATTTATGTCATAATTTTGTTGTTGTTTAATGACCAAATTAAATAGGAAACAAAGGAAAAACAAAAAAAAACATGTGCAATCTATCTCCAAAAATGACCCTCGAAAGAAAAGATGGTAAAAAGAACGCACACAATATTGCTTTGCGACACCATTAACCAAATAATTATTGTCGGAGATGGTGATTTTGTATACACTCTGGCGCCTCTAATTATTATCTGAAATAAAAAAATCCAGAATACTCTCATTTTGAATGAAATTACGATCTCAATGAACCTAAGAAACAAGAAAAGGTTAAAAATTACGAAAATAGTGTATGTTCAATTGTGAATGTCTCTTTTAATGTAAAGTAGAAAAATACAA
>CAKNYM010045286.1:3568-88950 GCA_932195095.1 Andricus curvator
GGAAGTCTTGTTTTTATAGTATTTTAGGGTTCTTGGAGTGGGTTCCTCAACGACACGAGATTCAAACAATGCCCTAGGTGTGAAAAACACATCTTCTTCAGGGAAGTCTGGTTTTTACGATATCTTAGGGTCCTGAAGAAGCATTGGCTGGATCTCGTGGCCGTGAGGAACCCACTCCAGGAACCCTAAATTATTGTGAAAACCAGACATCCCCAGTGGAGATGTGTTTTTTACACCTGGGGCATTGGTTCAATCTCGTGTATTCGAGCAACTTACTCCAGGCACCCTGAAGTACTGCATAAATCAGACTCCCCCGAAGAAGATTTGTTTTTTGCACCTGGGGCATTGGTGCCCATCTGTATTATCTGTATTACATTTATTTCTGTACCTCGGCCTGTGATTGCTTATTCAAATATTCTCGCAAATATTCCAAAATAAAGAACAAATTTTAGTTTTGCAACACCCACCTCAAAAGTTGACGTTTTCGTGCTTCTTAATTGTGCCCGAAGGACCTTATTTCAGCAGACTATGTGCGACCAATTTTCGCGCATGCGTAATTTGAAGATGGCTTACTTTAGGCACTGGTGAAAAAGCTGCGCATGTTCACTTTCGAGATGGGGTACTTTAGATATTGACATAGATAACTTTAAACAATGGTGTTGGTATCTTCTTGTGACTGTGATTTGTGACTCAAATTGAAAAAATCTTTTAATGATTGAAGTTTTATTCTTAGGGTTTCGTAGCACCGGGCTGAAACCCTTATGTTTTCGGTCAGGTGTCCGTCCGTCTGTCGTACAAAAGGGCATAAGTGCCAACATTAGGCACAGCAAAAGGTCATAAGCGCCCACAATTTTTTTTAAACAAATTTGTTTACAATGTTTAACAATGTTTTATATTAAGATTCTGTTAAGACTTGAATTAACGTTTCAGTAGCCTACGAAACCCTTCCTTGTGGGCGCTCGGCGCCTACTTTGACTAATTTTTTCGTTTTACCCTGACAAATGTATAATTTCAATAAATGAGTCGCCGGATGCAAGAACCAGCTCGACGCTCGAAACCGCGTAAAAGTATTATCCAATAGTCTCAAAAAATGAAAATGTTCAAAAACGAAAAAATCAATTTTTTGAAAATTTAGAATTGTAGAAAATAAGAAAATGAAACTTTTTCCCATTAGAATTTTTTTCGCCAAAACGTTTATTTTTAATAATGAAAACGAAATATTGAAAAAAAGTTTCTCCCTGATTCAATTAAGTTTTAAAACTTGAATCGTTCTAACTCGGCCAAATATTATCGAAATGATTTCATATTTGCAGGACATATTCAAAATACTCTAGCGATGCCTAGGAAATCATGAACAAGTTAACAATCGCTTATTGTTTAATAATTCTTAATTGCAAATAGGTCAATCAATAATCGTGTTTTCTTGGGTTCGCCGGTAAAAAGTATCTAGGTAACTTCGACTTTCAAACAACTTTCAGTGAGTGATTTGTTCAGCAACGTTGAATTAAGTTTTTCGAAAAATCTCATATCGATTCGTTTACGATTTACTGAGATATTTAGATTTGGAAAATTTACTCGACGTCTGCCCACGCTGTTAGCTAATGCGTGGCGAGGACTCCTCTGTCAGGCAGCGTTCTCGAAGTTCAGTTTGGATTTTTTGTTAATATTTTGGAAGGAGGTAGGAGAGAAATTAGTATATCATAATATATGTATAATAAAAGAAAAAGATGCTATTAATAAGACGATGCTATTGTTTACGAGGCGATGAACTCAAAAGAAAATAGAAAAATTTTCAAGTATGTTGAATGACCACTAAATGACCTACAGCCTATGTTATCCTAAAAGCAGCCAAAACAATGAGTTTCGCGTTGAAATAAAATAGATCATTGTAGTTTTCACTTAAAAAGTGTTCACCTCGTGCAACATTATTTTATTAAAGTTAATGTAATAATTAAAATTGAGTTCCAAATTTAATTTTCACATTTTTATAATTGAAAATGAATCGGTGGGTCCTTCCCAGGGGAAAAAACGAGCAAGGTCTGAAGAAACATGGGCTAGAAGTATTAAGAACAAATGTAAAGATGAAGTACATATAGTGTGTATATATTTTTTCCCCCTTTTGACAGTTTAAGGGCATGTTATACTTTACCAGAATAGCAAGTTAGTTTCCCATGGTTTTTTCCTCTCACAATTTTTACTCTTTCAAAGAAATAGTAGTGTCCAGACGTCCGTGTCCATTTTTTTCACGCCTGGACACTATTATTCTTTTGAACAATTTAAAATTGTAGAAAAAATCGTGGGAAAGTGAATTGATTATATGATAAAGTATCACGTACCCTTGAAAATATTAACTTCTCCTTCTTTTCATTTCTAAACGTTGTGTTCAAATATGGTAATTAAAGCGTATAAAAATTGTATCAAAACTAAGGCACATTTAAATGATAATATTAAAAAATAAACATTGCTATTCAGCAGTGATTTAATTACTTCTGTGAATAAATTATTGACTAAATTGTAATTTGAATGATCTCGTTCAATAATTATGCAGGGTTTGCCATTCTAATTTAAACTCTGCATTATCTCAAAAACAAGCAGTTTTCGAAAAAAATGTTTAAGAAAAAAGTTGTCGGGCTCAAAGGGGGCCATATAGTGAGATACATGAATTTTTGTCCTAGTGCCTGTGTTGAGCCCTATGAGGCCCGAGTCCATTTTTTAAAATAAGAAACCCTATTTTTTATTGCAGATTCATGTTGCATGAAAAAAAATAAAAAAGTTTTGTTCCTGATTATTTTTCAACAAACCCTTTGCAAGAGACTCAAAAAGGTCCTCGAAGTTGAATTTTGAAATACGTTACAAATTCTGGATTTTTGTTATTGATAAACTTATTATGGACTACCAATTTAATAATCATCTTATAAACTGTCTCATACCAAGTTTCATACAAATCAGATGAAATCTTATCTTTTGGCCACTTTTTTTAGATTTTGTCCCACTGTATATTGACTAGGTCATTCATTGATCTTGCCTTAATTAGCCGGGATGTTCACTGACCTTGTCTTTATTGGCAGGATTAACACCCTGTAGCTCTAATTTAATCTGCAATAAAAAATAGGGGTTCTCATTTTTGAAAATAGACCTGGGCCTCATAGGGCCCAACACAGACCCCAGGCCAGAAATGCAGGTGTCTCACTAAATAGTCCCCTTAGAGTCCGACAAATTTTTTCTCAAACGTTTTTTCCGAAAACTCCTTGCTTTCGAAATATTGCTGTGTCTGATTTAACATGGGACACCCTGGATAAGTCATGTGTACATATAAGAACGCGTTTTAAACACCTAAAACTTGATATATTTCATGTTCATTGAACGCTTATTATTTATTTTCAAATCTGCTTACTAAATTGCTGCATTGTTAAAACATGGATACAAAAAATTATCTTACTGATATACTTCCTTCATAAGTGTATAAATGAAATAAAGAAGTGAATAAATAAGTAAACAAGTAAATAAACGAAGAAGTAAAAACTCTTTGACTTGAATTTAAATTTTGTTGTATTTTATATGTAAATAAAATTACTGAAGGGACAAGAATATGTGTCGCAGTCAGGAAAGAAAATCGAATCAAAAATTTTTCAACCACTCAGTCAATGCTGCAAGAAGAACTGCTTTAAACAAATTCCAATTAAGGAGCAAGAGGAATGTCATAAGTCATTTTGGAGGTGCGGTGATCATCACGCTCAGGATATAATGTTAAGTGGAATGATGACACGAAAGTCTACAAAGAATAAAGATGAAGGGGATAAAAGATTCGATGAGGAAAAATGGACTCTTTGGGAATATACATTTCATTCTCAAATGAGAAGTGTGGCTGTTTGCCAAAAATGTATGTGCAATTTATTTTTCATTATACCTCAATCGAAAGTTGGACTTTCGATGCGTGTGGAGCGGGTCGAAAATCGAATTCTTTTTAATTTTGGCGGTGTGAAACACCGCCATTTACATTTATCTGTCACTTTCTTTCCTGCGGTTAACATTCGATTGTCGAACCGCTCCACAGGCATCTCAGGCGAATTTTCGATTATCGATACGATGAAAAATTGTATGCAAGACTCGCAATATACTATCAAATAGGCAAAGCGAAATTTTCCACAATACAAAAAAAATTAATAAATAACGAGACTTTGAATGATAGTCGGAGGAAACATGAAAAGCAAAAGAAAAAGTTAACAGACGATGTGAAGCAATTAATACAAGAGCATTGCAGATCACTGCCCCATTAAGAATCTCATTATAAACGTGAGACATCAAAGTTATCTTATTTCGACCATCCTGATTTAAATATAACAACATTATACTCATTTTTCTTGGATTATTATGCTTGAGTTGCAGGCAACAAGAATCCTCCGATTGATATTTCAACGTATTCTAATTTTTTCAATCACAGTGTCAACTTCACATTTAGAAAACCACGAACTGACGTATGCAATATCTGTTACGAGAAGGAGAAGGTTTTGTCCGATAGAGAATTTATAGAACACAAAGAAAGGTAAAGATATTTATTTACTGTTAAAAACGAAAATGTTATCAGAAAAGGATGTTCTGCGTGTTGAGTTTGATTACGGTCAAAATCTGACTGTGCCTACATTTTCTGTTAATGACCAATTTTATAAAAGATTAATATGGTTAAACCTATTGAATGTGCACGTTTTTGGTGACGGAAAACGAAGCTTAATGTTCACTATGTTAGAAGGATTCTTGAAGAAGGGAGGTAACACTGTCTGCAATAGTTTATTACATGTTATCGAAGAAGAACTGAAGCTTGCGTGTTACAATAAAATTGATTTATTTTCTGATTCTTGCGGGGGGCAAAATAAAAACTATCAAGTGATGGATTACTCATTTGTACCCTGTTAGAGGACACTCGTACTGTCAGTGCGATAGGAATTTCGGACTGTATGAAAGGGAAAAAAGCAAATTGAAACCCTCGAAACTGCAGATGAGTACATAGAATTAATTAAGAATGCAAGAAAATCCCCTTTTACAATCGTTGATAATTTGCAAGACTTTATCAAGAATTTTGAACCTGTGCCACAAAAAGAAGTTACAATTCCAAAAAAGGTGCAAATTAGCAAAGCAGCAAAAATTGAATACTTCCCAAACGGTGTTGCAAATTTGTTCGAAAATTACAATGAAGAACCAACTTCGCATTACATCGATTATTCCATTACACTGGATGACCTGAAGAATCTTTCAACACGACCTGATCCAGTTGGCATTAAATCCGAAAAAATCAAAGATGTAAAAGCATTGTTTCGCTTCTTGAGCCCTGACGGCAAAAAGTTCTTTGATGATTTGTTCTCAAAAGTACCTGTGAAGTAAGTAATTTTTTATGTAAATGTTATAGATTGCAAGAAAATATTTAAACTGCACATTATTCTTGCTGTTTTTTATTAACAACCTAAAATAAAAGAAGTTTTAATATTGTTGAGTCTTATTTTGATTGCATTTAAATCAAGTCTAATTTTAGGTGTGCAAAGTATAAAATTTCTGAATAATTCGGGAGATTTTCTGTAAATTGAGATACACAGATCTCTAATGTAATATACATTAAAAAAATTAAAATTTTTAATTTGCATTTCTGGTCAGGAGTGAACGCTGCTGTGAAACGGATCTATTTGTCGTTATTGCATAGTGCCCCTCAATTAATAATAAATGTGAAAAATATCCTACCAAGTAAAAATAAAAATTTGCAATTCATATCTAAAAATATAAAGCGCTTGGAAAAAAACTTTCTCTAAAACAATGAGTATTCCAAAAAAAAACAGTATTTTTTATAGTTGACAGACCTACCTTAAAATTAACAGTATCAAGGATGAATAGAGTTAACTAAATTCTCTCCTACCTCCTGCCAAAATAATAACAAAAAATCCAAACTGAACTTCGAGAACGCTGCCTGACAGAGCAGTCCTCGCGACGCATTAGCTAACAGCGCGGGCAGACGTCGAGTACATTTTCCAAATCTAAATATCTCAGTAAATTTTCAACGAATCGATATGAGATTCTTCGAAAAACTTCATTCAACATTGCTGAACTGCAAGTTGTTTGAAAGTCGAAGTTACCTAGATACTTTTTACCGGCGAAACCAAGAAAACACAATTATCGATTGACCTCATTTTGCAATTAAAAATTATTAAACGATGAGTGATTGTTAACTTTTTCATGATTTCCTAGGCATCGCTAGAGTATTTTGAATATGTCCTGCAAATATGAAATCATTTCGATAATATTTGGCCGAGTTAGAACGATTCAAGTTTTAAAACTTAATTAAATCAGGGAGAAACTTTTTTTCAATATTTCGTTTAAGGGCATGTGACACAGTCAAATACCTACATTACCGACCTCAGTTTTTCAATTTTCTGAATTTTTTTTTGAATCTAAGAACTTTTTTTGTAAATAAAATATCGGGCTGAAACTTTGGAAAATGTATGAGAAGACAATAAGCTACGTTTACGTACTTTATTCGAGGAGGAACTTTGCAAAAAATTATTTTCGAACTAATTAAAACTGGGTGCATTTTTTGAACCTAAATACTCTTTTTATAAGCAAAATATCGGCTTCAAACTTTGAGAAATGCAAGAGCCGACAGTAAAGTACGTTTATGTACATCATTTAAGTATAAAAGATGCAAAAAGAAAAATTCCAACTAAATGTCCACTCCGGTATTCGCGATGGGAACGAAAATGCGAATTCTGGCGGCCAATAATCGAGGCTCTATCAGCTGGCTCGTCTACATCTGAAATATGGGGTCCACGCTGTCAAAGATTGATGATGCGGTGTTCTTACAATAATATTTTTTTAAAGTTGTGCCCAGCATAGAAGTTGAGTGAAATATGTTGTTTCAATGTTGAATTATGTAAGTATTGAAATCGTTATTGGCTTCGTTTAGTGGCCGCCAGACTTCGCATTTTCGTGTTCACAGCAAATACCGACCGAACTGGCAACCGTTGTTGACATTTAGTTGGAATTTTTCTTTTTGCATCTTTTATACTCAAATGATGTACATAAACGTACTTTACTGGCGGCTCTTGCATTTCTCAAAGTTTGAAGCCGATACTTTACTTATAAAGAAAGTATTTAGGTTCAAAAAATACACCCAGTTTTAATTTCTTCGAAAATAATTTTTTGCGAAATTCCTCCTCGAATAAAGTACGTAAACGTAGTTTATTGTCTTCTCATACATTTTCCAAAGTTTCAGCCCGATATTTCATTTACAAAAAAAGTTCTTAGATTCAAAAAAAAATTCGGAAAATTGAAAAAGTAAGGTCGGTAATGTAGGTATTTGACTGTGTCACATACCCTTAAAAATAAACGTTTGACGGAAAAAATTCTAATGGGAAAAAGTTTCATTTTCTTATTTTCTACAATTCTAAATTTTCAAAAAATAGATTTTTTTACTGTGAAAATTTTTATTTTTTGAGACGATTGGACAATACTTTTACGCGTTTTCGAGCATCGAGCTGGTTCTTACATCCGGCGGGTCAAATGTATATTATTACAATTCATAATATGCATTGATATCAAAACACACGTATTTCCATTGTCTTTTTTTTTGTAATTGAAGAAAAGTGCTCATTCCATAAAGGAAAAACAATTTTGTTATTAAACATTTTACTGCAACTTGTGTGGTTTTTCCATTAATTTAATTTTTTTTTCAATATTATCTTTACGATTTAAACCACGATTAAAAGAAAATCTACTCGTACTATGTGAAAATTATTAAGAACTAATCTGTGGATCCTTTTTGGGTGAACAACTTTCATTAATAATTTTTTTCGGAATGTTGTGTCGCTGACGTACAACTTCGTTTGAAGAGTTTTTTCCGTACCTTGCTTTTTTTGTTCAAAATTCTTTATTTTTTTCATTTTTCATGTCGTTTTTTTACGAATAGAACAAAAACCAGGCATCATATCAAAAAGTGATGCATAACAAATTTGTAGATCTTTCTTGAGTGCACAACTTTTCTTTCGTCATCTTTAATCGCATCTTGCATAGTTTGGCCGCAAAATGGAATTTTTAATATTTCATAATTTTTTCCCAGGCGGAAATATTATATGTATTTTATATATAGTGTGAAGTATTATATATAATATTCATTAGTTTTATACATTTTTTATATAAAACAAATGAATATTGTATATAATACTTCACACTATATATAAACTATATATAATATTTCCGCCTGGGTTGTGCCATCAAAATTTAAATTTTTGATTTGCCAACAAAAAATCAAAAAGTTGTTATGATAATATTGTAATTGCTGTAACTGTGGTACTTTTTGATTGTGTGTGGTACTTCTTGATTTTTTATCCAAAATGGCTGGCTAAGGAACTTGACATTCAGTTTAGGGCACTCTAATTGCATTGGCCAAAGGTCAAGAATAAAACTGTATGCACTAGCAATATTAATCCTTTTTGCTTCCTCATGGGGGAAGTATTGTAATGGTAGCATTTTCCAAAATTCTTAAATTCATTCAATTAAACCTTCCCCAATTAAAAATGCCCAACACAATGGTCTAAGCAATAGTCCGGATGTGTGTGTGTGTGTATGGATGTCACACTTTTTGTGAACACGATAACTAGAAAACGGTTGCAGATAAATTGATGAAATTTGGAGGGCTTATATTCACCACTAATATCTTGAAACTGACCAAAGGATTTCTAAAAATATTTATTGCATTTTTTCAGCACTCAATAATATTTTGAAAATCGGTTTTTTACAGTAAAACTTTTTTCATTAGCATAATTTAAAGCTGATGCAAGAATATAAAATATTCCTTGGTTCGAGATGAATCGCTTGACCTATAATATTAATACATTTTGTAAAAGAGTAGGGAAGTTATGGTAATTTATATATTTTGAAAATCGGTTTTTTATAGTAAAACTTTTTTCACTAACATAATTTATAATTGATGCAAGAACGGAAAAGATTCCTTGATTCGAGGCAAATCGATTGATCTTTAATATTAATACATTTTATTGAAGAGTAAGAAAGCTGTGGTAATGCATAATATTTGAAAATACGTTTTTTCATAGAAAAACTTTTTTTCAAAGTTGATGCAAAACCATAAAAGATTCCTTTGTTCGAGACGAATCGATTGACCTACAATATTAATACACATTATAAAGAGTAGGGAAGTTATGGTAATTTATATATTTTGAAAATCGTTTTTTTTTATAGTAAAACTTTTTTCATTAACATAATTCAAAGTTGATGCAAGAATATAAAAGATTCCTTGGTTCGAGATGAATCGCTTAACCTATAATATTAATACATTTTGTAAAAGAGTAGAGAAGTTGTGATAATTTATATATTTTCAAAATCGTTTTTTTTATAGTAAAACTTTTTTCACTGACATAATTGAGAATTGATGCAAGAACGGAAAAGATTTCTTGATCCGAGGCAAATCGATTGATCTATAATATTAATACACTTTAATGCAAATTAAGGAAGTTATGCTCATTTATAATATTTGAGTCATCTTTTTCAGACAGAAAAACTTTTTTCATCGACATAATTCAAATTTGACGCATGAATAGAAAAGACTTTTTGATCATAAATTTTTAAATAGAGTAATTCTGACCATTTTTGTGAAGAAATTAAAAAGCTGGGAAAGGGATAGGGTGTGACAGAACTGTTCCCTTCCCTTTTCCAGCTCGAAAAATTATCATTTCGAATACAAAATTTGATTTGTCTGATTTGTCTTTTTATTTAAAAATTTGTTGTATTATTTTGTAATTTTTTATTTTTTATAAATTTCTATTTTTAAATTGAGCAAAATAAAGACTTTGGTTTGCCTATTATGGAAAAAAAATAACCAATGCTTCCTCTATGAGGAAGCAAAATGCTCGTGAAATGAGCACCATATTATTATAAACACAAACAAAGTGGAAACGCTCGAGATCGAATTCACAGCTAGTTTTCCTAATCATTATAAACAATTTTTATAAACAAATTCTTATTAGTATTTTTTTCTCATAGAAAAAATTGTTTGCTACACGCTAGCTCCTAATATTTTTCATGAGCGTCATAATTTGTGACAAAAAATTAGCATACCCAGGTGCGAAATTGGGTCGGCTGCCAGAGATTGACCATCGGCCCAAAGTTGGCCCTGCTTTGGTAACCGATCTACGGTAACCAGAGTTGGGCCGACTAAGGTGTTTTCAGGCTGCCAAGGTCCCACCGACATTGGCAACTGACGTCGGCGGCGGGCGAAAAGCCGACTGTCGGCCCAATTCTGGCCCAACGTTGGGCCGACCATTGGATGAACTGTGGCTGATTGGTCGGTACGACCGCAAAAATGCGGTCGGTCCAACTCTGGATACAGCAGTCGGTTAGCCACAAGTCACCTTGATGTACCCGACGGTCGGTCAAACCTTGGCCCGAGTATGAACAGACCGTCGGATAAACTCTGGTTCATTGTTTCAAAAAGACCGTGAAAGTACCGTTCGGCTCGACTCTGGGAAAGAGATGGCCCGACCATCGGCATAAAATTGCATTGTATAAGTCATCATGATGCACCCGACGGATATACTAGGGTTTAAAAAAAGTTTGAAGAAATGTTTCAAAAAAATTGTTAAAAAAAATTTTTGATAGGAAATTTTTGAGAAGAAACATTTTGGAAAAAAATTGTTTGAAGAAAAATTCTTGAAAAAAATTTGTTGAAAAAAATTGAAACAAAAATTTTGAAAAAAAATTGTTGAAAAAAATTTGTTGAACAAAAATTTAAGGGTTTCCGCCCGGGGCTACGAAACCCTAAAAATTGTAATCGATTTAAATTATTTATTTAAAATTTTTTAAATTCATATTCCCGTTAACAGATAATTTTTTTGACATCTACATGATGTCATTTATATATATATATATACCATTAAACCATTTCCCTTTCAGGGTAGGCGTGACACTACCCGATTCGGGTAGTGTTTCTAGGTTTTTCTTGTAGTTATAAATAACTACAAGTGTGGGCTCACCAGACCCACGATGTAATAATACAAAAATTAATGAGAAAAAAGAATTAACAAATTGTTTTTCTTAACTGCTTTGAGCTGTAGCTTATGAGGATGGTTTTTTCATTGACTTTCAATTCTTTAGGTATAGAGTAATGGGTAAGACTCCCGACTGCTAGGCGATAGATTCTGGTATAGGCGTAGGTTCGAAACCCCGTAGCGTTAGAAATTTTATTTGTAATATAATGTTTAAGAATGTAATATATGTATTCATTCTAAGCAGGACCATTAACATTTATAGTCAAAATACTCGCAATCAATTATTATTTATTTTTTGAATACCACATTGTTGTCCAAGGTTGGGCCGACATCATCTTAATAGATGGCCCATATATGGGACCAAATGTCGGGCCGACCTTGAAAAGCCAAAGGCGGTTGACCGTTATCATTTAGCTGGTTGGCCCGACCAGTGGCGCACAAGGTTCGACCGACCGTCCGACGGTTGGCCCAACCGTGGGCCGACGGTCAATTCGCACGTGGGTAAGTTTAAATTACTGTTTTTATACAAATTTACAAACAAATTCTTTATAAATGAGTTTTTCTCATAGTTTAATTGATTTTTCTGACCAAAAATTATGCACAGTTGTCTTGAAAGCTATTTATTTACTTCAAGCTTTATCAAACATAAACAATATAGATCGTTGATAATAATTTAATCAACACTAGAAGTACCACGTGGGTCATTTTTGACCCACGAGGGTTTGTCGAGGGCCGTACCCCCGTCTATAATCATCGGAGGAACAAACACTCCCATGACTTTTAATCATTTATGGTGTTGTACAACTTACGAAAATTTCGTCTTTCTAGCCCACCTAGAAGTATGAAAAATTTACTTGTTGTACCTGAAGTACCACGTGGGTCATTTTTTACCCATACGCAGTTTACCGCAATTTGGTATCAATAACAAACCTCTTGTCGAATGTCTGAACTGTGAGACCATCCCAGCTTTCCTTTGCTTCTAAATATCTTCAAATATTTATAATTCTAGAGTGAATTTATTTATTCTTATATGATTTTGTTCCTTGATATCAATAAGCATGAAAACACGCAAAGCATTTTAGCCACATGCTGCATTATAGAATCTTTTAGAGATACTCTGTACTTAGCTTATTTGTCTGTAAAAGAAAAAATACTATTGGTACTCATGTAAACAGTATGTTTTGACTCTGTTTTAATATTTTTACAACGAAAAACCGTCTTACTCTGTTTTAGTTACTTGTTTTGATGATGTTTGATGGCAGACTGAGTAATTTCTTCTGTAAGCTTCAAAATAGTAATAAAACGTTTTTTTCTGAATATTTATTTATGACAGTGTACTATTAATTTCAGAGACCGAATTATCCTTTGGTTAGAATTTAGTCTTCCTAAGCGCACTGTAAAGATGGCTACACCCAAAACACCACCCAAATTCCAATAAAACGGTGGTTTCCTACTGTGGGTCAAAAATGACCCACGTGGTACTTCAAGGGGTACGGCGAACTCTGGTACTTCCAGTGTTAAACAAGTCTCCCAATCGGCCGTTTTCTCGTAGATAAAAATGTTTTTTTCTTCAATTATTATTGAAGTGACATTTATTGCGATGACTAACGGAAGAAATTGAATGAAACATAATTTATGTGATTGTTATAAATAACTTTTTGAACGAAACTAACATTTATCATTTTTACATGTGAAAAGGATATAGGATATCGGATATGGGTCACTAAATAACCATTTGGGTAATCGTCAATGCAAATTTTTATATACAATCTGTGACAATCTGCGGTTGTTCGTAGAAAAAAGCTATTTTTTCTTCAATCATTTTTGTGATAATTCTATTCGTGGTATTAAATCGAAGAAATAATCGATTTATAATAATAATGAGATTATTATAAAAAACTTGAAATAAATATATTATACATATATTACGATTCACCCTTCAAGGATGCAATGAAAAGATCTGAGGATTCAAAGAGTTTGTGAATTAGGTCGTGCATAGTATGCAATCGAAAGATTTTTCGTGTGTTGAACTGTGGAACGTACTTGATATCCTTGTTCGTGGCCTCAGAAGCTTCTTCGGAATACATGTCAATCGGCCGCATAAAATTCTCCATAACTTTTCCCCCACATAGCAGTACTTTGTGAACTGAAGAAGGCATGTAGTACCATGGATATAAGCTCACATACAGTTTTACAGGAATTTTTCTGCTACCAGCTAACATTTGTAGTATGTTGCTAGACATTTTAATCAGTTCTTTATTCACTTGAGTTATTTCTGCCACTTGATCAACATCCGAGAAAAACCTGCGAGCCATATTACCACAATTAGATTTGCCAGAGCCTTGACTTGGTAGATCAATTATTAACCCCATCTTTTTGTTAAATTCGTTGCAAATTCTTTTCTTAGCTTCTTTTATCGTTTTCTTATTCTCTTTCTTGGATATACTCCATTTGAAGATTTGTAACCGATAAGCAATATGTAGTATACACTCTATGAACTTTATCCAAGCATGCAAAGTAGAAAGACCAAATTCAAAGTTGGAGACGATTTCTTTCTTCTGCTTCACACGCTCTAGATCATTCATTTGTGATGGTGTCGCTTTGCAAATGTAGCGAGACAAAGACGATGGAGTATCAGTGAGAGCTGTGCAAACTTTTCCATCCAACATAGTTAGCTTCATTTCTGTTGTAACTACGTACACACCATTAGTCGTAGTAATTGGTGTGGGTCTAAGCTTCTCAACTTGAGTCTTAATATTGTTGATTTCCGATTTCGGCAATTCCATTGTTTTCTTTGCATATTTAATCATTATAGGTATACAACGTTTTGGCGAGGAACTATTAGGATTCATCCAAACTGTTTCTTCCGTGTGCCTTACCTTCAACCGTATTGGCACCATTGATTCTGTGAAAAAAGAGTCATCTGTCAAATCATTGTTATTAAACTTCTGATTGGTTTTTGGTGTCAGTTAACAGTCCATCAATGCCATATTTAATTTCAAAGTCCGAATGAATAATCTTTAATCTATTCTCTGAAATCGGAAGGCATACATTCGGATCTTTGAAAAGACGTTGAATAGTGTGATCAATGAGAGTCTGAATCCCAACTATGGCTCCTTCTTCCGATATTAGAATATTTGAAGGATAACTATCTTTTTTAATCTATGATACATTCACATAGGAATTTTTTTCTTCCACTCTTTTGTAAACTTCGCAAAAATGCATCCTGTATCTCAGCAGCCGTAAAACTCTCTTCAATGGACATTAATTTTTGTCTCTTTGTCGCAGCAGGAGCATCTTCGAACTTCTTACCAGAACTTTTCCTTCCTCATTTTGGGTTTGTCCCAGAAAATGTAACAAGGAAGTCAGTGTTTAGCCAATTTTCAAACCTCTTTTTGAACTGACTTTTCATAGTTAAACATTCTTTTCTTTTTTTCTGAAATAGAGGTAAGAAATACAAATTCAAATGATTAGTTACTATTCCTGGATGCTCAGGATCAAGACTGTACTCAGCTTGGATGAAACTTAACAAATCTTGCACCTCAGTACTCTGATTGGGAATAAGAAAATCACAAAGGACCTTCTTACGCACCTTAAGAGTATCCACTTTTTAATTAGAAATAATAATACAAACATCCACCTAGCGGTGAACTTCTTTCTTCATTTGTTTTTCATGTAGTTACGTACAAAACAAATAAAAAATATGTAAGTGACTTCTGAAGACGCAGGTACAGCATTATTGCACCTTATTTTGACTTGTTCTTCATCGGGGTTTCATGACGTTACGCATAAAACAAATGAAAGATAAGTCACTTTTAAAAACGCAAGAACAGCGTTATTGCACAAAACTGCCTAATTTTCATTCATCTTTCATGTAATGGTTCATATGAATACAATCAAGATCACCACAACAATGATTTTTATAGGCAGTTTGTTATAGAAATTGTTATTAACAATTACGCAAATTGTTAAGTATATAGGCTGAGCTGGTTCTGGAGATAATTACCTGGCCAAACAGTTATCGGCCAGTTACCGACAGTCGGTAACTCGGTAGGTAATACGTTTCTAGAAATCTCTATGATTCTTATTCGTTAAACTTTCTAGAACTTTCTAGCCCAAAGCAGCCCAACGACCTCTGTGATTTTCCACCGCTGACAGTAAGCGATATTTGGATTTAGAGTTCAACCCAGCGATGTTTGTAATATTTAACGCTGGAAATAAAGATACCGAAGCTTAACTAATTCTTAACTAATTCCTAACTAATTATCAACTAACTGAATGGGTTTAAATAAATATTCACTCGATGTAAAACTAAATGTCTGGTTCATTCAAGAAAAAAGACTAAGCCTAATTTTACAATAAAAAATCTTAACCTATAATGTGATAAAAGTAAACGTAGTTAAAACATAAATTCGCAACGGTTATAAAAGTCTTTGAGCGTTGTGTTACTCAAGGAAGTATCCGTAGTATCAATACTTTCATTTGTATCATCATCATTGGCTCTGCTTCCAGAGTAATGCCTGATAGTCGGCTCATGAACTGTGAGAAGCAGGCAATCCCCGATTCGTGTGATGCCATCACTCGCCTTCGGCTCGTGACGCCAACTTCACACTCATCGGGAATTGCCTACTTTCCACACTTGTCAAGTAAATAGCTATTACCCTTTCGTATAAGAATTCGCGAGTGTAGCTCAGTAGCAGGGATGGGCAAGTAAAATACCCTAGGTAATTTACGTAGTTCTTTACGGTAAATTACTAGGTATTTTCCGTGTCTAGTACTTCAAATTATGTAAATTACGTGTATATGGCACTTTACATTCTGCGGTTCCCGTTTCCCTACACAAACATAATCACTGAAACTTCTCAGTACGCTTGCATTTCACGTGACTTTATTACCCTAAAAGCACGGAACGTTCCTGGAACGTGTAAAATGTCCGCCGCTTGGGAAAGTTCCAGGAACGTTCCACTGGAACGTTCGAAACGTAAATTAACGTTATTGTTATTATTATTAATAAATATCGCGTAAAAGGTAAGTGATAGGTCAAAATCAATGTCAGTTTATGATACGGATATCATATTAACGGTTTATATGTATATATGTATATGCGGTTCTAGAAACTCAAAAATGGCATCCATTCTTACCTGTCTCTTACGGTTTACGAGATAATTGTTGTTAGAAATAACAATAATGGAAGGTTCCCCTGAGGTCCCAGTGAAACGTTCCTGGGACGTTCCCAAGGGGCTGACATTTTACTTGTTCCGGGAACTTGGCTCAGTGCCTAGGTTGCCACAGAGGGTTGCCACATACAATACTGCGAGAGAGAGGTTAAAAAATACATATTATTTGAGAATATTCAAATGAACAACAACAACATTCTGTAGTATTTTGTTGCGAAATAAACATTGCGCTCCATTTCGATTTTCTTTCACTTGCAGACGTTTAAAATTAAGCTTATTCCATGGAATATACGGAAGCCCCGATTGTTTTTTTTTCTCTGTTTCGGTTGAGCGGACATGATTAATTTGATCAATTAACAGTATTGGCATTTGAAATAAAACTCTTACGGATGCCGGTACCGGAATTCCGAAAATGTCAGGTGTTATACACAGTTCTAAGGGTCCGCCATTTCGGCACGTAATTTCTGAGTGATTTTACCTTTTTTCTACGTAAAATACTTCACTTACGTATTTTACGTCAAAAACATCCAGTTACGCGTATCTGCACATGCCTGCTCAGTAGCGTATCGGCTCAGATTTTTACCCGCTCTGATTATATTTTTAAATATGCTTAATAAAATTATTCTGGACCATTTCAAGATGGAAGTGGGCAGGACCTACCTCGAATTCGAACTCAAGTCAGGCAACTACGTAGACGAGATTCTGATCGACAGGCTGATTCTCTACGTCAAGCTGCATTAGAAGCTTCACATCAAGCTTCAAGTCAAGCTCCAGTTCGTAGAAATCGAGGTTAGTATATTATGATTCTTTTGGACCAGCAAAAAATTTTCGGGATTCAGAAAAAATCCAAATTTTGTTTCTTAAGCACCAATAAGTTATTGTTCTCGCCGAACGGCGTTGGTCCCTGGCGACTTTTGAAACAAATTTCGAATTTCAAATTAACAAGTACATAGACTCGTCTCGCGATTTTATGAGCAAGTCGGGAACGGAATCCTGCGATTTCACGAGACTCGGGTATTGCCCTACTCCGTCCCCTCCTAAAGTAGGAGAACAGTCTTCCCGCAAGTGATTGGGCGAAATGGATATGTAAGTTTGCGATAGGGCGGATGAATTTCACGTGCGTTTATTTTTTTACGAAAAGAAAAATTCATGATGAATGTTGGTGACACTCGCGTAAGTATTAATTTTCAATTTTTCTAAACCACAATGTAGCTTCCGAAAATTTACAAGTAATTGAGAACTCGAATAGCACCATTGTCCTGTGAACGTACGACGGGAATATATGTATTAGTTTATTAATGATAAAATCTGTTATGATTCTAAATTCAGTTGCATCTCAAACTATTGTACGGATGTCGTTATATCAATTTGTGATTAACATAAACTGAATATTTGAAAATCGCAGGCGCATACGTGGATTGAGAGTAGAAAATGGTGGGGGTTGGTTGAGCGGAACTCCAGCCCGTAGAATCACGAGACAGCTGCTCG
Source organism: Andricus curvator (assembly GCA_932195095.1). Classification (NCBI taxonomy): domain Eukaryota; kingdom Metazoa; phylum Arthropoda; class Insecta; order Hymenoptera; family Cynipidae; genus Andricus; species Andricus curvator. The sequence goes on from CAKNYM010045286.1 coordinate 21,273, forward strand.
CGAAATCGCGATGTCGTAAAATCGGACTCCCGAAATCGCGATACGAGTGTATTCTAATAGGAAATTTAATTGCACATCGTTTTTCACGAAAGAAAAATGTTGTAGCTTTCCCCGTTTTAAAAGTAAACCCGAAAAACTCGTTTTTGAACAAAACTTTTTGTAAATTTTAGAAATTTCTGAAAGTTTATAACATTTGTGGAAATTAATGATAATTTATGGGCATTAGTGAAAATTGATGGGATTTTATGGCCATTTCTGGAAGTTCATGGAAATCTGTAGTAATTCACCGGTACCTTAAAATAACATTTCTGCTGAACGCATTCGCAATATCTCAGGCTGTAACTACTGTAATTTGGAAGAACACCGTTAACTATAACTGCGAAATAAACAAAGCCGAGGAAATCGAGAAAAAAGGTTCGAATCTTTATTCACCTGTATCGCAAATTCTAATTCATTTACTAAACTTTTTTGGTTGTTCTTGACTAATTTGCATATGAACTTGCCATATTTGCCAAAAAATTGAGAAAAAATTTTAATTCGTTATTGAAAATGCAGGTAATGGTGGTAATTAGTATGCGGAAATTCGGGAAAAGCCTTAACCGGCAGTTACGACTCTCTTCGAATTACGGACCTCAAAAACAAACTTGCTGTAATTTAAAAGAAGGCCGTTCATGGTAAAAGAATACGAAATGATTGAATTATTAGAATTTATTGTTCAGTCATGAAATTATAATTATAATGGAATGTTACATATTACTAATATTATTATAAATAATTTCTGAATCTTTAATTGTAGATTGTTCAAATCAAATCCTTTTAATTTAAAAAAATTTGCAATTCAAAGTTTTGCAATTATGAACAGTTACAATTGATAACTTAAAATTAAAAAAAAAATTTCAAAGCTCTTTCGGGTTTCAATCGTGTGCGAAACTATGAGTGTTGCCGACGTTTCGTGAACATTGCAGTTCCCTTCTTCAGGGCAGACCTGAAACTGAAGTTTCAGGTTATGTTATTCTTATATATGTATTCTCTACGATGCCTGTGATTGGCCAGAGCACCCCATGGTGGGGACTGGTCGAACTTGATTGGCCAATCAAGGCTTTTTATGAAAACCCGGGAGGACGGAAAGCCAACTCGGATTGGTATTATATCCATTGTCCCTATTGATGTTATTAGGGTGTTTTGAGATTTCGATTGCTTCTCTATGTTTTCTTGGAAATTTATTGTACGTTTTTGCGATTATGGTTGTTTTTTCATATGAAATGTTATGTCCTGTTTCAATATGATGCTCAGCTACTGCTGATTGCGTGAAATGTTTTAGCCTGACTTTACTCTCATGTTCTTTTACACGTTGACTTACCGCCCTCCCGGTTTCTCCAATATAGACTTTGCCACAAGAACAAGGGATTTTATATACTCCCGGATCACTGAGAGGTGCCTTTTTATCTTCAGGGTTGTTCAGAAGTTGTCTTAATTTCGCAGATTGCTTAAATATAGTTGGGATGTTGTGTTTTTGAGAATTCTTTCTATTTGTTCTGTGATACCTTGAATGTAGGGTAGGATGTGGTCGTTTTTCTCTCTCTTTCTTTAGTAGGTTGTGTTGACTTGTTTTTTTGAGCGTATTTTCTTATTGCTGTATTAATTTATTGATTTGTGTAATCGTTTGGTATTAGGACTTGTTTAACATTTTGTAGTTCCTTTTGTAAGTTATCTTTATATGTAATGGAGACAGCTCTGCATACAAGGGAGTTTATGAGCGATTGCTTTTGAGATGGGTGGTCGTGGGAGGAGAAATATAGGTATCTGTTTGTATGTGTGTGTTTTCTGTAAACTTCATGTCCTAATGTGTTATCAGATCTTTTGTAAAGTAGTACGTCCAAGAAAGGTAATTTACCGTCTTGTTCAATTTCCATGGTGAACTTGATATTAGGGTGTAATTGATTCATGAAATCGAAGAACTTGTGTAGTTCATCTATTCATGTCTCCAGACGACAAGAGTGTCGTCAACGTAACGGCACAAAAATTCCGGTTTAAGGTTGGATTTTTTAAAGATTTTAGTTTGTAGATTTCCCATGCGAATGTTGGCTATTACAGGTGAGATTGGAGATCCCATTGCTGCTCCTGAGGTTTGTTAGTAGAATTGTTTATTGAAAGAGAAGTAGGTATAAGTGAGACAGTGTTCTATCAAAGGTGTGAGATTGGAGGGGAAGTTTGCAAACGATTTAATAATATCGATCTGGTCAATCACAGGCATCATAAAGAATACATATATAAGAACAACATAACCTGAAACTTCAGGTTCAGGTCAGCCCTGAAGAAGTGAACTGCAATGTTCACGAAACGTCGGCAACATTCATAGTTTCGCACACGATTGAAACCTGAAACAGCTTTAAAATTTTAATGTATCATAATAAACAATCGCGAAAGCATTCAATCTATTGTTAAAGAACTCTACGTGGAGAGTTTTCTTACTAAAACTAACACTTTTAGTAAGCTCAGGTCTTCTCAAGCTAAGCTGCTAACATTTTTAGCTTTCTTAAAACGGTGTAGTGACAATAACATCGTCCCGAAATTCTTACAGTTGAAAACCGATTTCGGAACATCTAAATCCAAATCAATTCTACATAAAAAAAGTTTGCTTCTCTTGAAAGAAATAATTGGCTCTGGTCAATCACAGGCATCGTAGAGAATGTATTCATAAGAACAACATAACCTGAAACTTCAGTTTCAGGTCAGCTCTGAAGAAGTGAAATGCAATGTTCACGAAACTTCGGCAAAATTCATAGTTTCACACACGATTGAAACCCGAAAAAATTTTAAAATTGAAAATTTTAATTTATCATAATGAATCATCGTGAAAGCTTCGCTCGCAAGTTTGAGCGCGCCTAGGGCGCGCAACTGTTGGTTCTCGTGCTTCGCGTTCGAAAATATAATTATCTCGCGCTACGAGCTCGGTCTTTGCAATTCCCTCACATTTGTGCGCAGGCCTTTTAAAATTAAAGGTCGACGTATCCACAACTGCAATTGAGTGATTGTGAATTCGCTTTTGTTGAAGCTCCTTCGGCTTTAATGAACACATTCTCATCACGTATCTCGTGTTTTGCACTCGATTTTGTCGAAAATGCGAATTTTTCTACATTAAGTTCAACACTATTATACCCAATGTATATTATATTCATTTATGTACCTCAGCCAGGGATTGCCAACTTAGATATTGCAAAATGAAGTACAAATTTTATTTATCATGGTAACTTTAATATTTGATTCTTACTTTGCATTATATCTTATCCTCAACTACCCTGAAAAATGTATCATCTCAATAAATTTATATTATTCAAATTCATAATATGCATTGGTACTGAAACAAACGTATTTGCATTGTCCTGTTTTTATGGGGACGGCGAGTTCTCAAGCTCAGCTTAGAGGGCAGCACCGTGAGTGGAGATATACTATGTACGCAGGCACAAGGCATTATCTACAGTTTCTTTAGTTTTTTGTTATTTGGAAAGAGATTTGCTTCTTTATTTTTACACCCGATGGCCGCATGCACACCTGGTATTTCGAAAATAATGTTTTAAGCTAACACCTCAACGCTGCGTTAGGAAGGACTGATATAATTCGAATAGCAGACGTTACCACCGTTGGAACCCCCATCTAGGTATGTTAAGCTGACGTAACTACATGTTCCAATCGAGTTAAAATCTATTTCATAATTATGAGCTCATTTAATGCTAATTTAATGCCCAATTGCCAAATTTAATGCTCCAATATTTTTTCAAAAAACCTTGGGTTACGCTAGCTTAACGTTAAGCTCACGTAACCACATGGACGAATTGAGTTGAAACCTATTTCATAATTAAGGGCTCATTTAACGCTAATTTAATGCCCTCTTGCCAAATTCGATGCGGCAATATTTAAAAAAAACCGTGGGTTACGCTAGCTCAGGGCTCGCCAGAATTCAGTCTTTGACTGAAAAGACTGACAGTGTCAGTAACGAAGACTAGGTCAAACAGGCCCTCATAAATTTTCGTCGAACTTGTGCTTTGACTCGTCCCTAATCCTTCACGGTAAATTACAGTTTGAAATTAAAAAAAAAATGTATTGTGAATTCACGTAGAAAAAAATCAGACCCTTCAGTGTGAACAATGAGCCGCAACGAGTCGTGACCGTAAAGACCGTAACCCTTTACAGGATTCCTGGAAAACGAAGAAAAAAATTAAAGAAAAACTTTCTGTCAGTCTCGCACTTGTCGTGTCAGTCTGCACCTGCTGAAAGTGGCGAGCCCTGCGCTAGCTTAACGTTAAGCTGACATAACCGCATGTTCGAATCGAGTTAAGACCTATTTCATAATTAAGGGCTCATTTAATGCTAATTTAATTCCCTATTGCCAAATTCGATGCCCCAATATTTTTTTTTTAAACCGTGGGTTACGCTAGCTTGACGTTAAGCTGACGGAACCACACGTGAAAATGATATTGAATCGAGTCCTGACCTATGACATAATTAAGGGCTCATTCAAGGCTCTCCAAAACCACAAAAACATATTTTCCAAAAGCTACCCTTAACACTCAAAAACCACCCTTAATACAAATTACGCACCAATTGTAAATCTGTCTATATTATAACTAAGGGCTCATTTGAGGCTCTTTTAATGCCCTAGTGCCAAATTTAATGCTCCACTATTCAAGAAAAAAACCGTGGCCCGGGTAAAAATATTTGGTCTTGATTTTGTCTTGAATGTCTTCAATATGTCTTCAAGACCATGATGTCTGGTTCCGTTTCACCAGCTAGACGTTGGAGATATACAGACTTGTCTTGCATTTATGGCTGTAATTGTGCCAAGACAAGGCCAGGTAGACTTGTCTTAAGACAAGAAGTGTAAGTCTTGATAAATATACCGAATTGCTCTTAAAGAAAATTGTATTTTGTAGCTTTAACATTTGCCAGGGTCAAAATTACAACAGTTTTCGTTTATAAATTTTATTGTCCATTGTACTCCGACCTCTATAAACTATGGACCCCACCGACAGGGCCGGCCATTTCCATGAATTAGGTAGCTAGGTTAGGACCAAACAGTTGAAATCTGCTGAGGATCAACATTTTACAACCGATACAACTTGTAATTTTGTAATACATAAATTTAGATAAGAAATTCGGAACCTGTCTGTATGAACAACTGCAGGCATATAAAATTTTCCATAAAAAGATTAAAACTGTCATTTTCTAGAATTATCTAGTGAGCTATTGGAGATAGGAAAAAATGGACTAAATTTTTAGATTCGCCATCCAAAGAGCATAATTATTGCAGATAAATAAACTTATCAATACATAAAAAATAAATACCATGGAAATAAATAATATAAACATTTTATTCTATAAAGTTGAAAGCAAATTAGTGATGACCCTCAGAGGCCTTGGACTCAAGACATACATTTTTGTCTTCAAGTCGAAAATATTCGTGTGAAGACATCAAAAATAGTCTGGTTCCGTCTCACGAGCTAGACATAAAGAATAACTTGAAATTGTCTTGGATTAGTCTTCACCCAAGACAAAATCAAGACCAAATATGTTTACCTGGGGTTACGCTAGATTAACATTAAGCTGACGAAACCATACGTGAAAATAATATTGAATCTAGTTCTGACCTATGACATAATTAAGGGCTCATTTAAGGTTTTCCAGAAACATCAAAGTAAATTTTTCAAAATCAACCGGTATCCCTCGAAAACGGCTCTTTGAAAAAATTATGCAAAAATCGTAAAACTAACCATACGATAATTCAGAGCAAAGCGGAAATCCATTTTTTTAAATTAATTTTTCTTCAAACAATTTGTACAAAACCGTCTTTTTTCGTATGGAAAATACGTATTCAATTTCATGGGGCATCCAGAACCTCCTAAATATAATTTTTCAAGGTATTTATTGTTTACGTGTTCGTATGGGGGCGATATCCATGAAGAAAAAACTTGGGACCACTCTAGTCCACGTGGAGTTTGGCTAAACCCCCGGTTTCCCTTGTGGACGTTCGTGGATTTTGCCCCCCCCCCCCCCCTATTACTGTCCACATGGGATATGGATGGCTTCTAAAGGCAATATGCCTCTTGGGTAGCTGCGACAGCGCCACCAATTTCGAACTATTGGGAAGAAATTTGAATTGAAATTCAATATTAACGAAAAATCTCATAGTAAGTAATTAATTTCAAACCGAAGATTAACATTTTTGTTTAAAATGAATTGATATTCACTGCTTTTTTACATAAACATTGCCAAAATAACTTGGAGATACCAAATAGTTCGCGTGTCAGTTGGCGCTGACGTCATAACGTTATTTCACGTTTATTTCACGTGTGGTTCCGTCAGCTTAACATTAAGCTAGCGTGACCCACGGTTTTTAAAAAAAATATCGAGGCATCGAATTTGGCAAGAAGGCATTAAATTAGCATCAAATGAGCCTTTAATTATAAAATAAGTTTGAACTCGATTCGCCCATGTGGTAACGTCAGCTTAGCGTTGAGCTAGCGTAACCCACGGTTTAGAAAAAAAAAATATTGGGGAATCGAATTTGGCCATAGGGCATTCAATTAGCATTAAATGAGCCCTCAATTATGAAATAGGTTTTAACTTGATTCGACCATGTGGTTACGTCAGCTTAACGTTAAGCTAGCTTAACACACGGTTTTTTTTAAATATTAAGACATCGAATTTGGCAAGAAGGCATTAAATTAGCATTAAATGAGCCTTTAATTATGGAATAGGTTTTAACTCGATTCGACCATGTGGTTACGTCAGCTTAACGTTAAGCTAGCTTAACACACGGTTTTTTTTTTTTTATTAAGACATCGAATTTGGCAAGAAGGCATTAAATTAGCATTAAATGAGCCCCCAATTATGAAATAGGTTTTAACTCGATTCGACCATGTGGTTACGTCAGCTTAGCGTTGAGCTAGCGTAACCCACAGTTTAAAAAAAATATATTGGGGCATCGAATTTGGCAATAGGACATTAAATTAGCACTAAATGAGCCCTTAATTATGAAATAGGTTTTAACTTGATTCGACCATGTGGTTACGTCAGCTTAGCGTTAAGCTAGCGTAACCCACGGTTTTTTAAAAGAATAGTGGAGCATTAAATTTGTCAATTGGGTATTAAATTAGAATTAAATGAGCTCTTAATTATGAAATAGGTTTTAACTCGATTGGAACATGTGGTTACGTCAGCTTAACATACCTCCCTCATCTTGTGTACCTCCACGCGCACTAGCGACCCTAGCGGCCACAAGTGTCAGTCGCCGTCCCCATAATAAACAGGCTCGCTAATAGCCACTAATAGCGGCTCGCTGCGCTTGCAAGTTTGAGCGCGCGTAGGGCGCGCGGTTGTTGTATCTCGCGCTTCGCGCTCAGCTTTTTTCGGTTTTTGCACATCGTGCTCGACTTAGATGAAATGAAGAAATTTATTCGCAAATATTATAAAATAGACAAACCGTCTACGTTTTAAGTGATAGTTAAATTTGTTTTTATTTTAGATTAAAAAGGAAGTTTATTTACTTAAGGCTCTGTCGGCCTGTGTTCCAAGAAACAAATTCTCATTACAATACCCCCACACTTTTTTGAAGTCCAAAGAAAAACGCTTAATTGCTTGAGAAACAGTTTTGGTTTAACAACTGAAAATGCTACCAAAAAATCGAAAATTCCGTTTCGGGTCAAACAGAGTTTGCTTTATTCATAGAAAACTATATTTGAAATTATTTACATAAAACCAATACCTCTTTGTCAGCATGATAATGTAAAAATTAGATATTTTCTTTATTTTGTAATGTCATTTTTCACGATTAGAGCCAAAAATACGCATCATAGCGTGAAGTTGTTCTAAGAAACATTTAGAACCAAAGTTTTTAACAAATTTGCAGATTATTTTTGGTTGCAAAACTGTTGTCTATTAATTTTTTTTTCATCTCATGTGTATTTTTTCCAAAAATTTAATTTTTTTATTCTTAATGCTATTTTACGATTAGAACACAAACTACGCTTCTTTGAAAGATTATTTATGACAAATTTTCATAGTTCCTTTTTGTGTCAGCCAATTTTGTCTATTCATTTTTTCATACTTTGTGCCGTTTGTCCAAAAATTTAATTCTTTTATTTTTTTAAACTTAATTTCCTAAGAATAAAACAAAAACTACGCATCCTACCAAAAGTGATTGCGAACGAATTTGTAGATTTTTTTGAATGCACAATTTTTGTTTATTCATCTTTTTACGTACCTTGCGTCGTTTTTCCAAATATTCAATTTTTCTATTTTTAATGCTATTTTTCACAAATAAAAAAAAAACTACGTATCCTATCAATAAGTAATTAGTAATACATCTCTAGATCTTTTCTATATGCATAATTTTTGTCTCATAATTTTTTTTCACATCTTGCAATGGAATTTTCGATTTTTCATTATTTTTTTGTGCGACCAAAATTTAAATTTTAGATTTTTCAAAAAATTTGAAAAGTTTTTATGACAATATTGTAGAGTTTTCAAACAGCAAAGTTTTTCTCCCCTTGATTTTTTTCATATCCTGCGCTTTTTGCCTTGAAATGTTCATTTTCGTTTGTTTTTTGGAATTTTTTAAATGCTATAACTCCAGTAATTTTTGTTTGATCAAAAAAAGTCATTGGAATAAATTGTTAGTTTTCTTCAACACTATAAACATCCTACATAAAATCTTCAAATAAAAAAAATGGTCTCAAACCTTTTGTTAATAAGCTCACTTTTTGAAATTTCATCCAACCTGCCTGGCTAACAAAGTTGACTTTCATTTTAGAATACTTGAAGAGTATACCAAAGCTCAATTCAATCTGTCAATTCTTTTAAAAGTTATTGTGCTGACAGACTAAAAATCTACATGCATACACACATCCGCATGCAGACAAACAGACACATTCGCGAAAACCTCTACAAGGATGGACTAACCCTTTCCCTAGCTGCTCGTGGGAACAACAATAAAACCACCAAAACACCAAAATGTTGTAGATGCGGTTCAAAACAATCGAACACGCAGAGCACCCGACAATGGGTCGGCAAACAATGCCGATCAGCCTAGAGTTCGGGGTGCTGAAAATAATTTAGATGGAAACACAACGACGAAACGGCGAAACGCCCACATTGAGTGGACGGATCGACTCAGGGATGACGTGCTAGACTGCTACGATTCCAGCATTATCCCTGTTCGCGGTGGCTTTATGGCGCGTATGCACACTCTGTGGTGCCAGAAACACCCAGAGCTTCAGCACGTTTCGCATCAGTCTTTACGAAATCAAGCCAAAAACCTCCGGAAAAATGGATATGTACGCGGAGCGCTTCCCCAACCGCTGCTTGCTCAAGCTGCAGACGAAGATGAGGAAGCGACATTGAGACCAACCGCAGAAAGCAGGCACCTTCTGAGAGATGATCGCAATTTCATTACTAGAAGGAACATTAACATGCAACTTCCTCCTAAGCCCCAAGATCTGGCTGAAATGGATGCCTTCCTTCGTGGAGATATCTCGCAAGAGTCCGACCTCTGGACCATCAATTGCTCAGTTTATGGTACTGCGAAAACTTTGGCTGATTCAAATCGAAGGCTGAAACCAACGATGGATCAAAAGACCAAAAGACGCTTGCATCAACTGAACAAGAAGATTGGATGGGCAAGACAGAAGGCGTCCCGTGTTCAATGTGTGATTGACTACATAACATCTGGTGGACCGTTTACGGATAGGGTTCGAAAGTTCGCCCAAGAACTAAGGATCTTGAATCACACACTAAACAAGTCAAAGCTGCTGACAAACAAGCAGCATATTGTTGACAAAATACGGCTGTTATCTGACGCAAGGAGGAGAATACAGAAGAGGGAGAGATGGATCAGCGAGAATCAACAGTTTCTCGCTGACCCATCGCGCTTCTGCAGCGATCTTCCTGTTTCTGTAAAAGATCCACCCAAGCCCAAGGAGGTAGAGACTTTTTGGAGAGAGGTGTACAAGATCCCGAAAACACTAGAGTTGAAAGAAGATACTGACAATATCATCCGCTTCAAGCAGTTTTGCGACAACCTCATAAAATCTGAGGAGGAATGTCCATCAATCACTGCCGAAGAGGTGAAAAAAGCACTTAGAGGCACGAAGAACTTTTCCGCTGCTGGACCAGATTGTATCAAGAACTTTTGGTTGAAGAAGTATACTTTTACACACCAACATTTGGCCCGCATATTCACCTCATATTTAAAGTCGGAGACGCCCATTCTGCAGTGGCTGGTGTTAGGACGCACTATACTCCTGCCAAAAAAAAGGCAACTTGTCCAACCCAGAGAATTACAGGCCAATAACTTGTTTGAACACGCTGTATAAGATCTTTACAGCTGTCCTCAACAAGAGGATTGTTCGACGAATTGAGCCTGTATGGCGAGAGATGTACGAACAACGTGGCTCGAAAATAGGTGTAGCAGGCTGTCGAGAGAACTTGCTAATTGACAGGTGTGTCTGTAAAGACGCTGCAGCCCATCAGCGCGTCCTGTCAATGACCTGGATTGACTACCGGAAAGCTTTCGATTCAACCTCTCATAGACTTATCATCTGTATGTTGGAAAGCTTGAAGGTACATCCACACATAGTGAAATGCATAGAGAGATTGATGCCTCTTTAGAAAACTAGATTTACTATCTCATCTAGAAATTATCGTCTGACAACGAACAACGTCACCTTCCAGAAGCGTGTCTTTCAAGGCGATACCATGAGCCCTTTGCTTTTTTGGATCACACTTGTGCCTCTATCTCTCTCACTACGAAATTTTCCTGGATACCTCTGTAGTGACACTAATCAGCGCGAGCATAAGGTCACACATGTATTTTATATGGATGACCTGAAGATATATGCCTCTGGTAAAAGCAAACTTCAAACTGCTATAAATATTGTCAAGTACTACACAGGAGAGATTGGGATGGACTTTGGCTTGGACAAGTATGACAAAATTCATCTGAAGAAAGGAAAGATTACTGGCGTTCCCAAGGACCCTGAGTTTCTGGATATAAGTGTTATCAGACATATTAATACTGGAGAGACCTCTGTATACCTGGGCGCGCCTCAAAACCGCATTCAGGACGTACCATCAGTGAAGGAATCTCTCCGAAGCAGATACAAGCATCTTCTTCGACAGATTTGGTCTTCCAATCTGTCGGCGTTGAACAAGGTATCTGCGACTAACATGCTTGCCGACCCGCTTCTACTCTAATCGTTTGGGGTAGTTCAACGGACGAAGAACGAGCTTGAGGCCCTTCATGTCATTACACGTAAGATCATGCATATGCATAAAAGCTTGCATATCAATTCGTCGGTTCCGCGATTATATATTTCACGCCATCAAGGCGGACGCGGACTTCTGAATCTCCAGTGTCTTCATAACCGGATTGTTCTAAGTACAGCTTATATCGTTGCGATGGCAGAGATCCTCTCCTAAAGATGGTCAGGAACCACGAGATGATTGGCGAAGGAGCGTTCCTTTACAAAGCCGCGGAGCAAGCGGCCGAGACCCTTGGCCTGAATTTTAACATCAGAAGTGAGGAGAGTACATTACTTCATCTAGATTCTTCACTTCTAAAAACCAAAGTGATGAAAGCAGAGGTTGAAAATTTTCACCAAGAGGTACTCGACAAGAAAATGCACGGAAACTTTCACAGAAATGTAGAAAAACAGTCCTTGTCGAAGGAGCAAACTTTTGCTTTCCTAAAATCATCAGGGCTTAATTCAGGTACAGAGGGTTTCACTCTCGCCTGCCAGGACGGATTCATTTCCACCTCAGCATACCGTGACCGAATTTTATGTCAAGAAGTTCCAGTGATAGGTCCAGAGCGTGCCATGCACACGCTGAGTACGTAGAACACATACTATCGAAGTGTCCGACCCACGCAGGAATGACGTATCTCTATAGACATGATGCGGCCCTAAGAGTGCTTTATTACTATCTTTGTCGCTCTTACGGTGTTGTTCGCGACCCTGTCCTGCCAATCGCACCAAGGGAAATAGAGTCAATTATCCAATACGAGAAGTGCCAAATTTTCTGGAACTACGATTTTCAGGCAGCAGTCTCCGTTGTGCACTCGAGGCCTGACATTGTTCTCAAAGACTTCGAGAAACGAACTATATTCGTGATTGAATTCTCGGCTCCGTCCGAATACAACATCACTGCAAAGGAGAATGAAAAGGAGGAGAGGTATCAAGACCTTAAAAGAGAGCTACAATGACTGTACCCAAAATATTCGGTACAAGTAATTGTCCTAGTGATAGGTGCTCTTGGAGGTGCGAAACTATCACTGGTTCGTAACCTTAAAGCCATACCCGCGTGCCAAAAATATGCGAAGGCACTTGCGAAATGAATGCAGAAAGCGGTCATCCTTGGGTCGCTCCGCGTCCTCAAGACACGCGAGGGTTTCGCCGGCCTGTCGTTGTGATTTCGTCGTGCTCTGTGACCACCCATATCACGGTTGTAAGACGTGGCCGTAGCTGTGATATACCGCGGTTCTACTGGGGGCTATTGACATTTTCTAGATGGCAGTTGCTCTTAGTGGGACCCTGCGGTGGTTGTTTAACTCTTTTTTTAATTATATATATATATATATAATGTAACAAGGTTTTTCAATTTTACAGTGTTCACGACTGTTAACCGCGACCTGGCCGGGGATGGCCCAGGAGGGAAAACCCGGTTATGCAATGGCTGCCATTTACCTGTCAACCGCGACACAATCGTCGGAATAAAACGAGTCCGAGGGTAACATCCTCTTGACCCCCGAACAACCCACGAAGCTCGTTGATAGGTTTCCCTATCCAGGCTCCGCTGGTCCCGGCCCCGTCGCGCTTGACAGGTCGACTAGCTCACGTTTCTCTTAACACAAGACAGGACGAGGGGTTGATCACATGAGCGAGAGAGAATTTTCTTTTAAGAAGGACGGTGACTAATGCGCGTTTCTTTTAAATTTCAACACACAAATATTTCATTACCCAAACTCTGACATGAAACCGTTTGCCAGAGAGACCCGCTACAAATCAAAATAGCCGCCCGAGACGCCTGCGTTTCCACCACTTCGTGCGAGGTAAACTGTCGCGTGCCCACACCTACGGTTCTTCTAAAAGATGCCCGCCTCAACTGGCTGACAATGGGCTTTGAGTCGGGCGTGCCTCAACCTCCGGGTGTCCAGGGAGTCTCGGACGGTCATCACTACACTGAGTCTACCTTTAATCACACGCGGTCTCCGTTGCCCCACCGCGTGGACGTCGAGGGCCGAGACTACGAAAAATGAGAAGGTTAGAATGTAGACCACACACCTTGAAGCCATCTTGGGTATTCTTCTTCACTCTGGTCCATCTTTAAATTTTGTTTCAAGAGTATTCCTTCGTAACTTCTTGGTCTCCCCGAGCACACCGTCGCCAAGCCAAAAGCACAAGTGATGAGAAAACGTGCTTCTCTCCGCTTCCTTCCGTTCCTTTTTTTCACCCGTAATACCTTCGTGTCGAGGCTGTCGATTGGTCGGTTGAAGTAGAAGAGGCTTTTTTTCCGATTTCGGCCCATGGGTGCCTTCGTACCTTTGCTGCTCGCTTATTGGGCCCGTCGGCTGGGCTGCTCGTCTTCCCATTGATCATAAAGCGCTGTCTCGAATACGGCCGTTTACTGGGCCTTAGCAGTGCAGGGTCGCCTAGCCACGTCCTGATAAAGGATTGGTCGAGTCCGTTACGTACTGAGTTACGTGCTGCCTTCGACGCTGCTAGTGGAGCCTAACGATGTGTTATAGCGGGGTTGGTTCGGTCCGACACGACGGTGGACTTGGTACTGCTACTTGCCGCTGGTATCGGCGCTGCTACCTTGCGTCGACGGTGGAACATGGCCGCTGACTTCGGTCTTCCCACCTAGCCGATGAAGCGTAACCGCTGGATGCGGTGGTGGCCGGACGTTGCTGCCCTCTCAGTACTTGCGTGGGACTGCTGCGCCGTGTCGGTTATGTTCATCCTCTCGTCCTGGTTCTTTGGTCGCTGGTAGGCTGTCGACTGTCTGCGTCGTCTGCTCTATGTTTTTGGGGTGTCAGTTTGTTGTCCAGCCTTGACACCGACCCCATGTATTCGAATTATAAAATCTTAATGCTAGCCTAATCGAGGGTCCTCTGGCGTGTCATGAGTCGATAGTGTAACGTAGGCACAGAACAAATACTCCGTTCTACCCTCTTAACCCAGGCTTGTCTCCTGGCTGGACGGTAAGTCTGATCTTAATCCATTTGTGCAAGCCGTCCTTTCCTCACGTTCGGAGGTTAGGTACAGCTTCGGCAAAACCCCGGAAAGCTGCTTTACATCTTTGCGAATTTTCAAAAACTTCGTTACAATATATAGTTAAAAGTTTGTCATAAGGTCAAAAGCAGCATTTCGCTGGAAGCGGGTGCTAATCTGAAAAATTTCACTTGCTCCCAGCGAAATCGCGGTAAAATTTCAGCTGTAACCACGTTTCATGACCATCAGATAGGTAGTTATAGTCGGCGACGAAATCAATACGATGATCCGGCAAAAGTCTCGTGCACCCTGAAGACACGGAGCGACCCAAAGACGACCGCCTTCTGCATTTTCCCCGCAAGTGTCTCATCATTTTGTTCACACACATGGATGCTTTTCAGGCTATTAACCAGTAAAACCTTGGCACCTCCAAGCGTGCCGATGATTACGACGATTAGCTTAACAGAATATTCCGGGTACAACCGTCGCAACTCCCTTATAAGATCTTTATAACTCTCTTCCTTTTCTTTCTGCTTAGCTGTGACGTTTTGGTCAGCTGGTGCCGAAAATTCGATAACGAACATGGTTCGTTTCTCGAAGTCAAGGAGAACTTTGTCAGGCCTCGAGTGTGCAACAAAAACAATTTTCGAGAATATGAAGTTCTAGTATATGCGGCACTTTTCATTTTCGACAATTGACTCTATTTTGCTAGCGTTTAGCGGAGCGGTATTTGGGCTAATGCCGTAAGAGTGACAGAGATGGTAATAAAGCACTCTCAGTGCCGCATTGTGCCACATTTTGCTCACCCTTATATTGAAGTCAAGGCGCAGTGTTTCAGCAGCCTCATCCGCGAGCACCTTGACGACGTGAGATGTAAAGTCGCGAAACAGAAGACTTAAGGTGCATGCTTTTGTTCATGTGCATAACCTTTCGGGACCCGATATCGAGGGATCTGAGCTCGTCCTTCGTCCATGGAACTACTCCAAATGAATAGAGTACTACTGTGACGGCAAGCATGTTCGTCGCAGATACTTTGTTCAACGCCGACAGATTGGAAGACCAAATCTGTCGAAGAAGATGCTTGTTTCTGCTTCGGAGAGTATCCTTTATAGATGTCACGTCCTGAATGCGGCTCTGTGGCACGCCCAGGTATGTATAGGCCTCTCCAGCGCCAAGGGTCGTATAGCACTTCTGTCGACGAGCTGAGGATCTTGGGGGATGTCATTAAGTTTTTCTTTCTTCAAATTAACCTTGGCGCATTTCTCTAGCCCGACCTCCATTCCAATCTCTTGAGTGTACTTTTCAACAATGTCTAGAGCTAGATGTTGTTTCTCTTTATTTTAATCATAGATCTTGAGATCATTCATGTAAAATACATGAGTGACCTCATGTTTTCGATCTTGAGGTTTGCCGCAGAGGTACCCTTAGGATTGACAAAGTGCGAGAGATAGTGGCAATAATGGGAGGCAAAAGAGGAGAGGGCTCATGGTGTCGCTCTGAAACGCACCTCTCTGAAAGGTGACACTGTTGGTGATCACACGATGTTTTCCAGATGAGGTAGTAAATCTGGTTTTCCAAAGTAAAATTAATCTCTCTATGCACCTAACGATGTGTGGATCAACCCTGAAGCTTTCCAACAGACATATGATAAGTCTATGGTAGGTTGAAATGAAAGCTTTCCGGCAATCTATCCAGGCCATCAAAAGGAATCGCTGATAGGATGATGCGTCTTTACAAACACATCTATCGATGAGCAGATTCTCCATCCTGCTACGCCTTTCTGTGAGCCGCGCTGTTCATACATCTCTCGCCACACAGGTCCAATTGTCCGAACAATCCTATCATTTAGGATAGCTGTGAAAATCTTTCACAGTGTGTTTAGACAAGTTATTGGCCTGTAATTCTTAGGGGCAGCTAAGTTGCCCGTCTTCGGCAGGAGCACTGTGCGCCCTTCCACCAACCACCCCGGAATAGGCTCTTCCGACTTTAGATATGAGGTGAAGATTCGGGCCAGATACTGATGGGTTGAAGGAAACTTCTTCCACCAGAATGTCTTGATACCATCTGGTCCCGGAGCGGAATAGTTCTTCATGCCTCTTAATACGTTTTTCACCTCCTCGGCAGTGATAGGTGGGCATTCCTCCTCAGGTGTTATAAGCGCATCGCACAGCTCCTTGAAGCTATTTATGTTCTTTGAGCCTTCCTCAAGTGGATGTTGGACTTCGTAGACTTCTCTCCAAAATGCTTCGACCTCCTCTGTTTTGGGCAGATAGTCGACAGTAACTGGAGGGAACCTTGGCCTAGAAAGTCCTGCCAGATGTTATGTAGTCAATCACAGACTGAATGCGGGACGCGTACTGTCTTGCCCAGCCTATCTTTGTGATGAGTTGATGTATTCGTCTTTAGGTCTTATGATCAACCGTTGGTTTTGTTTAACGGTTTGCATCTGCCAAAGTTCTCGCTGCATTGTACACACCACACTTGATAGTCCAGAGGTCGGATTCTTGGGAATAATCTCCACGAAGCTCATAATTTAGTTCAGCCAGATCTTTGGGCTTGGGAGAAACCTGAATGTTGATGTTTCTCCGGGTCGTGAAACATTGTTCTTTCTCTATTGGACGCCTGTTCGCGGTTGGTCTCAGTGTCGCCTTTCTTTCTCTGTTGCCGGCTTGTTCTGGCTGCGGTTGAGTAGGCGCTCCGCTTATATAACCCCTGTTTCTTAGTTCCCCGGCACGGTTGCGCAGGAATTTCGAGAAATGAGACAGCAGATGGCCTAGCCAAAGATGCAATCGAGAAAGTAATACTACTTAATTATCTAATTCCCCATACTGACGGTTATCAATTAGCTCATAATAAAGCATACAAACGATGAAATATCAGTTGGATTAGGAAAAGTACAAATACTGGAAAATACTACTTCGATAACTATTTTATAGAATCTAGGAAACCATATTTTGTTAAATGTAAAGCTAGAAGAAGGGATACAGTTACTATCGCTAGAATAAGATCCAACCATTACGCGTTGGCTTGTAGTTTATTTTAAAAAAAGTACATTGACTTCAGCGAATGCCTCTAATTAATGCCGTAACACTGCATTAATACCACATTTCCTGAGAGAGTGCAATATTTTTGTCTAGTCCCACGGGTATATGTATGTGCGTATGTGCACGTATGTATGTGGGTATATGTATATATGCAATATCTATAGATATACAAATCTGTAGCGAACTTAAAAAATTTAATAAGATATCTTTCTCATCAAACTGAAAAATTCAAATTCATATTTCGCGCGCATCGCATGCACATGCGCATTTGTGAAGGGGTAGGTAGTGGCCCGACTTGAGTCATGAATGCTAATCAGATGGTTACGTCACATGTAGCTCTCACAGACTAAGAATTTCCAGATTAAAATTTCACGGGCTTTCAAAATCGGCTTTGGATAGCGATTAAAAAACAAGATTTTCCATTTCTTGTAAAAATAACAATTTGCTCCTGAGATATGAAGAAGCTAAATAAGAATAGAAAATTTTTCATAAAAAAAATGATTCTGTTCTGAGAAAAGCAAAATTGAAGATCGCGACAGACATTTTTTGCTTAAAATCAGAAAAAAAGAGAATATCATTTTTTGATTAAATGAAGATAATTTCCAGAAATATCAATGGCAAAAGTAACTAAGTAACAAAGTTGTGACTAAAATTTTAGTGACATGTAAAAAATATTTCATTAAAAAAATAATATGTCGAAAAATAATTTTACCACAATATACATTTAATTTTTCTTCCTCGTAGAGGAAGCTTTGTAATGATAACATTTTCAAAAATTATTAAATTCATTTAATTAAACCTTCCTCAATTTGAAAATGTCCAATACAATGTTCTAAGCAATTGTCCGGATGTGTGTGTGTGGATGTGTGTGTGAGAAGTGTGGATGTCACACTTTTTTGTGAACACGATAACTAGAAAACGGTTGTAGATAAATTGATGAAATTTGGAGACATTATTTTCCTCACTAATATCTTGGAACTGACCAAAGGATTTCTAAAAATATTTACGGCATTTTTGTTAATCCTCAATAATATTTTAAAAGACGGTTTTTATAGTAAAAATGTTTTCTTGAACGTTATTCAAAGCGTACTCGTTGACTACCCTCTGGACTCCAGAAGGAAGCGAAAGAGTACGCGCCCTCTAAATGAGGGAGTAACTTCCGTAAAAAGCGCTTCTCCGCACTGTTACTTCTGTCAGCTTAGTTACAAGACATCGTGGAGTAGCTTCGGTAGGGATGGCGAAACACTTTTTTTTTGGGAAGGCGCTCTCTTTTTTGGGAAGGCCTCGTTTTTGGGCCGGCCCTCGTTATGGCTCAGGGCTGTCATAAAGTCTTCATACAACCTGTCCCTTTCTACACTACAAATTTTTGCTTAATTATATTCACGTGCATATATTTATTTGTGACAACTTATTTATTTATATATTTATATATGTACAGTAATGTCCTGGCGGTGAATCTAAAAATGTTATCTGTTTTGACGCATCTCGCATAATTTACGAGATACTTACAAAACGTTATGTATTTTCAGCTTTTCAAGACAAATTTCATATATTTGTAATCGTATAGATTCGTAGATTCTGATTTTGTAAATTTCAAATCCCCTATTCAAAAAGCGCGTAGCGTAGCGCGAGCCAGAGATGAGTAATGAAAACGTACACAAGTCGAAAAAGTACCTCCCTCCCTTGGCGAAAAAGATATTTTTCATAACAATTGGATGATTTCAGACATTTCTCGAAATACAGTCATGATTTTAGTCCATATTAGATTTTGAATAAAGAAGCATGACACTTATGTTAACTTATTCCGGAAATTTATGAAAATTTTCGGTCATTTATCATAATTTTACCAGTAAATATCGTAACTCACCATAAATTACCCAAAATTCATCTTAAAAAATTTCCATACATTTCCGGAAATTTATGAAAATATTCGGTATTTTACGGTAATTTTACCGGCAAATATGGTAACTTACCATGAATTACCGAAAATTCATTTTTTTCATATTTCCATATATTTCCGGGAACTTATGAAATTTTTTGGTCATTTATGGTAATTTTTCCGGTAAATATCGTAACTTACCATAAACTAACCCAAAATTCATTTTTATAAATTTTCATAAAATTCCGGTAATTTATAAAAAATTTCGATCATTAATGGTAATTTTACTGGTAAATATCGTAACTTACCATAAATTACCTGAAATTTATTTCTTAAAAATTTTCATAAACTTCCAATCATTTCCAGAAGTTTATGAAAATTTTTTGTACTTTACGGTAATTTACGGTAATTTTATCAGTCATATATGGTAGCGTTTCATAAATGACCACAAAATTCTATTATCTGCAACCAAAATTTCCTCATAGTTTTTACTGTGAGCGTGCTGATAATCGTAATATGCGAGCGCTTAGATGTATAATTTCCATTATTCACCTCTGACATCACTTTTCAGTCCCTAGGGAGTAAAAAGTACTTTTCACTCCCTAGGGAGTAAAAGGTAGAGCTTTAGCCCCACTTCATAGGCATCGAAAAGGGCTGAAATCATGCATGTGTCATACAAAAGTTATTTTTGTACTTCAAGCTCTTCAATGTAGTCTCCGTTATGATCGCCCCCGCAGCTTAACCCAAGGTAAACGATCATCTTATGAAGAGGCCCTTTTTCCTTTAGCACGTCCGAATCACAATATTGAAGGAGAATTATTTTGCAATTAGCGATTTGAAAATAGGATATTTGAATTCTACACATTCTATATTAAACTTATTGAAATTTCAAAAAAAATTTAATAAATCACATATGTGTGGAATCACAAGAACTTGTAGATTCCAAATATCCCATTTTCGAATATCTAATTGTGAAATGTATTTTTCTTTACACATACATTCAAAACCCTCGTTTGCCCACCGTTTACAGACATCGAAAATGGCCGATTCCGCACTGTGCGCGAAAGCAATGGGCAAAATCCCCAACATCGATGACCAAAACGCTGTCACCGGTTATCAAAATGGTCTCCGCGGTTACCAAAACATGTTGGCCACCGGTTGCCATCTAGCGTCGTAAACGGTTACTATGCGAACAACATTTTGGGTGAGGTTGGGTTTATTTCGTTCGTGACAGTTTGTTTTCGTTCATTTTCGTTCAAGTAATTCGTTGCATGAAGAGATTAAAGAGTTCATTACAAGCTAAGGAGTTATGTTTTCTTTTATTTTCAGGAAAGATAAACATTTTGGGAGATAATTTGTTGTCTTGCGGGGGCTCCGCCCCCGAAACCCCCACAGGACAACCCCCCCCCCCCCCACCTTTTCTTCAAGTCTACATATCTCGGATTTGGCTTACTACGCGTCGCCTTCGGCTCGGCTTTGTTCGCCTCCGCCTTGCCTCGGGTTCACGCGGCGCCTTCATACTCGTAGTGACCAAAACGCCCGTTTGGCCTCTCGTATTGAAATATACTATTTTTTTTTATTTGTAATTTTTGCCTAGTTATTATAAGTTTCGAAATATACTTTTCGAAACGTCGATGGAATAAAAGATCCAACAACGAATTCTTTTGTCTGAAGTATGTCATTTAGTACCTTCAACATTAAATATTTTTATAAAAAAAATTTATCAAAGTAACGTACAGTCACGTACGTTACTTTGTATTACAGTTAGCCAAAAATTGTAACGCGTTAACGTGGAACCAGAGCCATTTAAATTTTAAAGGTACCATCGCAACGTACACAGTAGCCTCCGATTGAGCACCACAGCGCCTCGTCGAGCTTCGAGCTGGAGTTTGTTCGAGGCGGAGCGCCGGACAATAGAACAGATTCGTCAGGCCGTCAGGTATACGATGGTTCCCTGACATGCGTTTAGGCATGTTCAAAAATTGAAAAACTTAGTTATTATTTGATTTTGAAGAACAATTTAAACAAAATTTAAGCCGGGCGGAAAAATCAACAATATCAAATAAAACCGATAGAGACATTGAATATGCAATATCTATACGCGTTTTTTTCGTTATTTCACAGTTAAAAGTAAACCTTAAAATTCGATTGATCTTACTTTAAGGATTGCCTTAAATTCATTAGGTAACTTAATTTATCGAAAACGTCGAAAAGGTCTACAACGAATGTGAAAGCCGCATGACTCATCAAAATTTTTCATAATAAGTATGAAATACCAGAAAGTACGTTAGAATTGAGATGAATTTCATTTGATGTGGGCGGAACTCGCTCAAATACTTCATGCGCATGACGGCGTGTGTGCGCGAGTGCGATGCGCGAAGAGGAGTTTGTTTTTACAGAGATGCGAATAGTACGCTCGACAGTGATGCTACGCGAAAATTATGGTAATTTTAGAATACATTTAACTCTTGCTAATGCAAAAGAGAAATCAATGGACATTTAGGAGTTCAGCTAAAAAAAATCGTACTATCGCGGCAATATCAGTGCATCATAAGCTCTACTGTATATTTCCGACAAGACCACAATATTTCAAAATTGTTTGTCTCTTTTGATAATATGATGACAATTGTAGAATGCAATTTTCTACTTTACGGTTGATGCTTTACTGTGTTAGTACCATACCTCATCTATTGTAAATAAACCTTTTTTTGATATTTTAAATTATCAATCAAGTGATAGTTTCATATTATACAAGTCTATTAACAAAGTTTGCTGGTTTGTACCCGAGGGATATGCGAACACAGGAAAATCAAACTCTAAAAATTGAACAATATTTGTTAAGATTAATGAATCAAGGCATTGTAAAAGGCATTGAAAGTAAACGACTGTGATTGAAGAATACAAGTCTGGAAAAAAAGTGCGTTGGATTCAACTAAACACTAAACTAAAAACAAAAAAGCGAATTTCGTTTCACACGTTGCATAGCCCACGCATTAGCTCACGTAAGCAGTCATCACGCATATAACGCCGCAAACTGCACCAAGCACATTGAACTGGGAAGCTCACGGCGAATTGGCGGGAACAAACTTGTAATAAAGCGTGCGGCGGCGTGACGATCGACTTCAAATTCTGTGATTCACGGGAGCTTGTCACAAACGCTAACTTTTGGGTTCTGATAGCGTGTGGGTCTGACTACTAGACGTGCGGGAATGTGCCCAGCTTGAGACACTACCGACTCTACAGTGCGTTCCGCAATTCATACTATGGCGCGTTTGTTGATCATTACCACCAGAGCTGCACTCGGTAATAAGCTCAAATTTTCTAATTTTAATTCCAACAATCATTCCTCATAATATATTTCTATCTCTAAACCCACTTCTAAAAAAGATCAGTTGACTTCGATTTATGAAAACAATAACGGTTTTTTTTATTGAGCACAATTTTATTAGTGGATACAATAATAAGATTGCCTCAGTAATGCTTCCTTCAATTAAAAGAATAAAATTATCACATCTGATTGCATTTAATCCCATTAGCATATTAATCATTTATTAACATATATAAGACCCATTTTCATTTCTTATACTCACTTAAATATCTAGGAACGTAATCTTTATTCAAGCATTCGATTCCACTTGCACAGTACTTTCTAATGTTGTTCACCAATTTTTTTTACAATCAAAATTCTCATTTTTTTCCGTGTGAAATAGCAGATAAAACTAATCCTCAATATTTTGTTTTGTCAATATACATGTGCTTAACCTACAAAAATCTTTGAAATGTGGTTTCTGCAGGAACAACCGCGTTTGCAGAAAGTTCAATCAAAAGACATAAGAAAGGGATATATTTGTTTAAATTTAGATATTAGTTGTCTGTTATAAATACTTTTCGTAAAATGTGATTTCAATATTTACGTCCGACTGTTTCATATTCTAATTTAAAAAAATTTCTTACCATTTCTTTCGGGAAAATAATTTTCTTTATTTTTCGCTGTTTTCGCATTAGTATATGAAAATGCGCAGAATAGCGCTCATTTTTTATTGAACTACGCATCCTAAGGGTCAAAACTTTGCCTTGTTTTTTTGGCAACGCACAGTGGGCCAGCAAGCATAAAAAGTAACCAAAATTCTATTTTACGTCGAATTCATCTAAAACTTGGTATACAAGGATTTTTGGGGACGCTAATTTCAAATTTGATCAAAAATTACAAATTCAATATGGCGGATGAGTATTTCAAAAAAATATTAAATCTATTTCAAAAGTGGTATCTAGGGGTTTTCGAGGGCGCTGATTTCAAATATGAAGTTAAAAGTTCAAAAAACAAAATGGTGGATCCAATATGGTGGTCCTGTCTTTCAAAACATTATATATTGGATCAGCCATTTCGTTTTTTTGGACTTCTAACGTCAGATTTGCAATCAGCGTCCTCAAAAATCCCTAGATACCACGTTTCATGTGAATCAATAATTTTTTGAAATACTCGTCCGCCATATTGAATCCACCATTTTTTCAATTCTGACGTCAGATTCGGAATCAGCGCCCTCAGAAACCATATATAGGTGTCCTTAGATTTGATTTTTATAGATTTTGATGTGTTTTTTGACTTGTGGCCACAGAATCCACGAAAAGTGGACAAACATTTTTTGTTTTGTTTTTTCCTTGATATGTGATTAATAATCCATCTAGATAGTAGAAGTATAGAAGTCTTTGAAATAGGAATAAAAAACAAATCGTTCATAATTGCATGAATGTGCCTGTCATTCGCCTACAAAATGTAATATAATTGCAGTTAACCACAAAAACAGCTTCATAAAATGTATACGCTTCCAAACTTTTATATGCTTTAAAATAATTTATGTTTGAAGAACTGTTGAATTGAATAAAGTATGGAAATATATTCACTATAGTGATGGAAGGCACTGCACTGACATTTTCACAAAAATCTTCATCTTTCAGAGCATACAGATCACAATTTTCGATTTGTTCCATTTTTTGGATGTATCGGATCTTCGCATCTCCCGAAAATTTAGCCAAATACTCTGTATTTTCAAAAAACAAACTATAAGGCTATACCGGCACTGTTATTCCTCCAGAGGTGCCGCCATCTTATATTTGTATGGCTCAATGAAAATGCTCTATATATTATATAGTGACAAATTGCAGCGCCGCGCGCTGTCACACGTGGACGGCTCCATGCAGGATATGAATTCGAGCAAATGTGAGCACCCCTGCGTCAAAGTAGACATCCCAAGGAACCCACTGGTACCTTGCTTTTTTGGATGTAAAGGGGAATGTCGGGGAATGAAACTTCGGCAGCAGGTATTGCGGGGAAAAATCGAATATTTTGTGAATAAAACATGTGAATTTTAACATTTTTGATGAGTTTTGTAGCTTCTTCGCCATTTCCTGGATTTATTGATCCAGACTGAATTAAAAAGAAACAAAAACCGATTACTTTTCCATAAATATCATAAAATTGTATCCCTTCTTTTTAGTCAACAAGTATAGAAAATCGAGTTCCATTTTTCGACTTTGACTATTTCTCCACGAAACACAGGGCATCTGATTGATAAGAAACTCCAAATACAGATACTTTAAGTTGTCTGAAAGTCGAAAATATATTCAATTGGTTCAAGTTCAAACCTTGACTTTTGGCAAAAAAAGTGCGATCCTGGCCTACTGTGCATCGAGGGGGATGCCGGGGAATCGACAACCGGCAGAAAGTACTTAATGGAAATTTTTCTTCCATAAATTATACGTGATGAAAATATAACCGCAAATAATTTTGAACACTTTTTCACCTATTTTGATTGATCGGTTCATATTGAAGGCGCGTAAGGAAAAATCTTATATTTTCAACCATTATCAGTTAATATATTCACTTTTCATGAAATCTCACCTCCAAATAACGTTCAAAGTTTTATGTTTGTACTTCTGTCAATGAGCAAGAAGTCAAAATAACTTAATACTCTAAAAATGCATAATTTAGGCTGTCTAGATTCTCAAAATATATTTACTTCATCAAAATTTTGATTCTGGATTTTGTTAATAGTAACTGACTTTGAAATTACATTTGGCCTATCTTCGTTTTGGACCAATAGCAAATATTTGGGGTTCGTTGAAAAAATTTTCTAACAAAAATCTCTATATTCCTTCTTACAGAAATAACTAATGAGGAGCTGTGGCAACGTCTCGCAGCAGCACGGGCCGAACTGATGCCTACAGAACAAGGACATTCCGGCCGCCATATTTCGTCCGAACCGCAACCTACACAACAAGGACGTTCCCGCCGCCATACTTCAAGTACTTCAACTTCTAACAATCCAGGTTAGTGTATTAAAATTTTTTCTAACTAACAAAAAAGTGTGGGAATTTGAAAAAAAAAATAAATTTTATTTCTTAACCGCCAATAAGTTATAGTTCTCGCTGAACGACGATGGCCCCTTGGGGACCTTTGCAACAAGTTTCGAATTTCAACTTACAAAAGTACATATTCTTATGATAAATTTAGTTGCGCATCTTCTTTCACTTAACAAAAATGTTGTCGCTTTCCCCCGTTCCCAAAGTAAAACCGTTTCTCAAAAATACCTTGCTGTAAATTTGAGAAATTAATAATTTATATGGAAATTTGTGGAAATTTCTGGGAATTTATGCGCATTTACGGAAATTTATGGGAATGTGTAGTGATTCACCAGTAACTTTAAATAACTGTTCTGCTGGACCCATACGCAATGGCTCAGGCTAGAACTGCTGTAATTTGGAAGAACACCGTTTACTAAATTGCGAAATGAACGAAGCCGAAAAAATCGATAAAAACTGTTCGTATCTTTAATCGCCTGTATCGCGGATTCTTATTAATTTTTTGAACTGTTTTAGTTGTCCTTGAGTAATTTTCATATAAACTTGTCATATCTGCCTAAAAATTGTTGAAAAATGTTAATTTATTATATTGAAAATGGAGTTAACGGTGTTAATTGGGATGCTGAAATTCGGACAAATGACGTAACCGACAGTTACGGCTCTCTTCAAATCACAGACCTCAATAACAAACCTGCCGTAATTTGGGAGAACCCCGTTCATGGTGAAAGAATATGAAATAATTTAATTATTTAAAATTATTATTCAGTCATGAAATTATAATTATTATGAAAGATTACATAATATCAATATTATTATAAATAATTTTTTAATTTTCAATTGTAAATTCCTAGAAATACATACTCTTTAATTTCGACAAATTTGCAATTCAAAGTTCTGCAATTTAGAAGAGTCAAAATTGACAATTTTTGAAATTTGAAAATATGGAATTGCACATTATTCGACTTTAAAGAATTATATTTTAAAACTTTGTAGTTTGGAACATTTTTTTGATATAGTCCAATTTTAAAGACTTGCAATAGAAAATTCTTCAATTTTAAAAATTTGCAGTTCAAATATTTTCAATTTTGAACATTTACAATTGAAAAATCTTTAATTTTGAAAAATGCATAAATAACAATTCTTAAATTGTGATGATTTTGAAAATCCAAAGTCAAGAGTTTCTAATTTTATACCATCAAGCCATTCCCCTTTCGGGGTAAGCGTGACTGACTCGGGGGGGGGGAGTATAGATTTTTGAATTGATTTAGAACTCCCGTGTTATTTATTGAATATATATATATATATATATATATATATATATGATGGGAACATATAAACTCCTATCTAATACAACGCTGCTGAAAGCTGGTGACCTCAGCATAAAGCACCAACCAATTGCGTCTTTATCGGTTCCTATTCTCTGCCCCCCCCCCTCCCTCAGTAACCGAAGTTGGGTGGGACTGACGTTAAAACTAGACTCTTCACCGTACGACGAATCACTGCTTAACTTGGACATGATTTAGACTAGCATAACAAGTTTCGCGCATAAAGGTGGTAGTTGGGAGTACAATCTAAACATGAATATTTGGAATGCTAGAGGATTGAATGATCTTAAGGTAGGATAATTACGAGAAAATATGGATGTAAGGAAGCTAGATATTTTGTGTGTACCTGAGATAAAGAAAAAGGGATGCGAAAGTAGAAACAGGGATGCGAAAGTAGAAACATAGAAAATGGGGTGTTGAAAGGTGGTTTTGAAATATGGTCAGGAGAAGATAGTGAATCACACGGTAGTCAAGGGGTTGTTCTGATTATTATGAATGAGAGAGCAAGGCAACATGTCAAAAAGCATGGATGGGTATCTCCCAGATTGTTGTGGGTTGGAATGAAGGTAGGAATCAGAAGATTATTTATCATAGCGTACTACACCCCAGTTAATAGTGATTCAAGAAAAGTGAAAGACGCCTTCTGAGATACTTGAAATGATACAATAAGTACTTGCGATCATAGTGAAAGAATAGTTCTGCTTGGAGATATAAACGGATGGATCGGCGTATAACGTCAGAATACAGATAACTATAAAAAAACGAACGGATCAAATCCAGCTTCAGCACACTTTTTTTAGGCCCTGCAAGAATTCAGCCCAATGGGCCTGGTTACACCGGCGAGCCTACAGTAGGTCTCCTTACAATGAGCTAGTTTAAATACGAGAGTGGCTCAGTTTCTTGTCGGCGCAAAAGCATTTTCGGCAGAGGCTCTCTCTCGCACACGTAGAATCCTGTGGATTCCGCGCCGACGCGAATCTGGCCACTCTCATTAAAGCTGGCTCATTGTAAGCCGGCCTACTGTAGGCTCGCCGATGTAACCAGGACCAATGACTTTTCTCATTTACCATCCACTACTTTTCACCCATGATACTTATGTGAAGTATCGATCACAGCTTCCCTACGCTGCACAAACCATTCATTCCTTAGCGGTCCGATGACTGCTATTCGGTCCATTTCATTTGCTCCATCAGCACTTCAGGCATTTCTGCTCGGTGGTTGAATAGTTTCTTTGTGCCGCGGAAAGCACACGGCTGGCGTCAGCGATTACTCGCTCGTGAACATTCAGGATCTGGGTGTCTACAGCACTCAGGCCAAATCCACTTGCATCCGTTTGGATGCAAAACGGAATGTTGAAATCAGGATACTTCAGTACCGGCGACGTGGCTAAGGATGTCTTCAAAGTTTGAAAGGCCATCTCTTGCTCGTCACCCCAAGAAAATCTTACGTTCTTCTTGGTGAGACGAGTGAGAGGCTCGCAGATCTTAGCGTGATCTCTGATAAACTTCCGGAACCATGAGGTCGCTCCGACGAACCGATGCGACGAACCTGTTTGAGATTCTTGGGGCGAGGGTACTCCAGGATTGGACTGACTTTATCGTCATCTATAACCAGTCCATCACTATTCAGCTTAAATCCCAAACATCTTGCCTCCGACTGGCAGAACTTACATTTATCGGGACTCGGAGTGAGTCCGGCTTCTGTTAACCGATGGATCGTATTCTCGAGCCAATAAAAATGCTCTTCGAAAGTCTCTGAGACGACGATAACGTCGTACAAGTAAGCAAACACGTGTGGTCTCATTTCAGAGGAAATTTCCTAGTCCATACACCGCTAGAACGTGGCGGAAGCCCCCGTGAGACCAAAAAGCATGCGTTTATATCGATACAGATCCTTCCCTGGTATCGTAAAGGCCGTGATTGCCTTACTCTCTTCGTTCAAGGGAATCTGGTGATATGCTTTGTTCAAGTCTAAACTCGATATATAACAAGAGTGACTGAGTCTCTCCAATATTTCCATCATGAATGGAATCGGATGATCATCTTTATTTGAGACTTCATTCACCTTGCGGAAGTCGATGCATAACCGAAAATGTCCATCCGATTTTCGAGCCATCACAGCTGGACTGCACCATTCGCTATTTGATGTTTCTATCAAGTCCTGTCTGATGAAATGATTAGCCTTTTCAATCCAAATGCCGCCTACCTTTGGTGACATCCGGTGATTCTTTTGTCGGATTGGTTTGTGTCCGCGCGTGTCGATCACGTGCTCGACGAATTTCACTGCGGGCGATTTGTCCAGTACCGGAGGTTCCATCCTCTTTGGGAATTCTTCCAATCTAACGATCTCGAAGGTGCATTACAATAACAAACAGCTTTCCAGAGTCCATGCCACGGAAACAAGTATCGGTCAGACTCGGTAAGATTTTGATCTAAATCGACCGTGTTGTTCCCGAAAAGGTAATTGGTAGACTGTTGAGCCGGCCGATTTATGCCCAAGCTGAACTCCTCGCTCGTAGGTCCCAAGCGATTCACTGACGAAGAAAAACTACTAGTAGGGGCAAGCGCGGTGCCCTCAACACAAGGCATAGATCGAGCGAAACCGCTAATTCCGAACTGGTTCGCCGAATACCCTGCAAAGGGCTGAGTGCTGGGTGGAGAATTTTCCCACCCGTTATATATCGGTGGGGTTTCCGATCGACGGGGATTGGAACCCCACCCATCATCACGGAACCCCGTGTGGCAATAGACTCCGGCGTTTACCGCCGCGGAATTGTCATAAGCTCGAGAATAGGCTCCACGTCTCCGAGATTGGAGGTTGATTGTTATGCATCAGTATGCAGCGGAATGATGCGCGATCGTCTGATGAGAAGATCCCAATATCAAAGTTTGGGCCATCTAAGTGTTAGAGGGCCTAGTGCACGACACCGTCTTGGGTATCGTCACGTAGCCGCTCGATGTGGCCGCTGTTTGCACGGAAACCGTAGTTTCCGGTCTATCCAAACCTGAGGCCCGATTATTTTCCCTCTCTACTGATTGGAATAAGGGAACTCACCTAAACTACGTAACGCGTTTTTCTTTTGTTTAAGTAAAGATGAGAATGAAATTTCCATGCAGTTAAAGAGGATACAACGATATAAAGAAAAGAAAAGCGCGTTACGTAGTATGAGTATGTTCCCTAACCGGTGGGTCATCGAGACCACCTGGTTATATAAAGCTACATCTTCTTCAGTTTGTACCTGGGACCCATCCTCACCGAATTGAGCGTGCACGCTGTTGACTAACGCATTGGAATTCCTGGCCCCTATGACCACTTCTGCCCACACTTCGTCTGTGACCGTCCAGCCCAAGTTACGGTCGCCAGCCGCTCTACGATTAGCCCTCTCAGCTCGATCACGAATGACCTCAATCGGTCAATCGGTCAGGAAGGCTCGGAGTTGTTCCTTCGAAAACTCAGTTCGGTTTGATTAGTTGAAATGGGTTAACGTTATCTCACCGACTAACGTTTCAGCCCAAGATGTTGCCCGGGTTACTTCAGCCGGGTTAGATAAACTGATTAATGTTAATGGATATGAAAGTCGTTTTAAAATTGGTTTTCATACGAATGCAAGATTCACAATTGAATTATGAATTGTTATTAATGAATCTCGATAACTTGATCGACCTGCATTAGTTATAGGCGGGTGAACCTGACCGTCACATGAAACTTTTGTAGGAAATTCAATCACAGAATACACACATATATATATATATATATATATATATATATATATACCATTAAACCATTTCCCTTTCAGGGTAGGCGTGACACTACCCGATTCGGGTAGTGTTTCTAGGTTTTTCTTGTAGTTATAAATAACTACAAGTGTGGGCTCACCACACCCACGATGTGCCAACAGCACTCATGTCAGTAATTCTTGAATGGTCACCCATCCAAGTACTAACCGCGTCCAACGCTGCTTAACTTCAGTGATCTGACGAGAACTGGGTTTTTCAGCGTGGTATGGCCGTTGGCATGATTTTGAAATATTCGAAATGCGAGCTGATTCAGTTGATTGAACTCGGAATGGGAATCCCGTTGAGCACAGAGTTTGCCTGCTTATTATATTCCAGCTTGAATCCGAATTCACAAAGGCCCGCACTGGCCCATTGTGTATTGTAATTTGCAAACAAATTTCAACCCACGATTTCAAAATAAATGCAAACCGACTGAACTTCCCGGTACCCCATCCAGTAAGTCTTTACAGGTAACGACAGATATCAATTCACATGTTTACCTGTAAAAACAGCATCAATACAAAGCTCTTTAAATCGAAGGAGCATTAATCAATTCAGATAGCATCAAAAAATGTTGATAATAATCAATGGTATTTTTAAACAACAATTCAAGTATCATGATCAGATTCAGGATCACTTGAATCTGTATTATTATTTAATTTAGTGCAAACTTCAAATCAAATCAGTACCTATAATCTCAATTAACATCAATAAATGTTAATAACAAATGGTGTTGTTAAACAACAATTCAGGTATCGTGATCAGATTTTGGACTTTATCTGATTGGGATACCTTTATTTGATTTAGGATCAATTAAATCCAAATTGTTATATAATTCCGATTGGGATTCACTCCAAGAATCCGAAAATGTGTAAATTTGACCCGAATGGTCGAATGCTACCAATCGCTGTGTGACGTCACTAATACGCTGGGCGTCATTTTATGACCCATAATTCAATTTAATGCAATTCACATCATTTTTTTTAACTGGGAAGCGGAGAGGGAAGTGATCAGGATTGACGTAACACTTTACAGGACAGTAATTATTAAAGTCAATTCCTTTTTAATTCATATATTTAAATAAGAAATAAATTGACTTAAGAAGGAAGAACATCATGAACTCCAATTTATAATTTATCAATCGGTCATATTTTGTAGCCGCGTGGTGAATTCGCGAGGACACGGAATTTCCATAATATCGAACGAAAATATCGCGATTTTACATTATGCGAATAACCTGGTGAGACACAAACATTCATTGGCCCTTATTGGACGACCCTGAAGGTCGTACTGTAACCACTGTGACAGTTAGAGTCGTAGCTACGCATTTGAATCTGATTCCGAGTTTAATTTGAGATTAACACCCCAAAATGCTACTTCAGAGTTATTTAGTATCTGAATACCATTTTCCTTCTAAAATTCCTCTCGTTTTCCGATTTTATGATGTATCGGTTCGATTAGATTTCCACCAGTTCTGCAATGTTTCAGTCGAAGATACTCAGTGTCTAGTTTTGAGAATGAATTTTGTAATCTGTTAAACATACCTTTCACTCCAGCTCGCGAGGATTCAGATTGGACATGACTCAAAATCTTTTCGCGAAAAATATTGATAGCTTTTCCGTTCAAAAATTGAGTAGTATCCTCAAAAAGGTCTTGAACCCTTTTCGCGGTATGTCCGGAAAACTGTAACATTTTCTTGTGAACAATGCGGCTTGTCCTGTCTTCGCATCTGAAAATTATTGTGTTATGGAAACACTTCATTCAGGCAACTCTGATATTGGAGCTTTGTCGCTCTCGTATTCTAAGTCAAGTTTTTCATCGCTATCTGATTCTGCTGGAGGGATATCCTAAGAATAAAAATAATCGTAAAATGCTTGAGTTTCAGAAAAATCAACCTCCATAGTTGAAACAACATCATATGTACCTTATTTTTAGAATGAAACCGCTGTCTGTGTTTTCTAAAACTACTAAGGGAAGAAAAACTTCTGTTGTTATTATCATTGCGACACCTACATACACTTAGTAAAGGGTGGAAGACTGCATAATGATTCATTACGCCTCATTATCTAATAATACTGTGCCACAAACACCATACACAGCCATGGCGAAATATAACAATCAAGTTTTCTTTCAAACTGTATATTTTTTGAACAAATAATTATAACCATACGAAATTAGCAGTCATTGTGAGGTTCTATCACCAGAAGATCTTGTTGAATTTTACCTTTTAAGGTATTCATGGACACCCTAAACTTATCAAGCGGATCTACTATGCAAAAGCCAATCTGTTGGATAAATAACCACACGTGAGCAGCGTCTACAGGATATTCATAATAAAGAGCGTCAAAAAGCTTTAGAGTTGAATTGATGGCAAGAGTAGGGCTTAGAACAGCTTAGAATAGTCGCTTCCAATCTATAAAGTACGGGAACCACGATGAAGAAAGACTCTGGAGATTCTGGTTCGGACACTCTTGATTTTGTTTTTTGTGCAGCTTTTCCACTCCTTCTTTATTTTTTGACTAGTACTTCGGTACCCAAACCTTCAGCGATTTTCGCTTGACGGCTCGGATTTTTTGGCGTCATAAGCGTAGGGAAAAGATGGAGGATAACAAATTATATAAACTGTGTACTTAGCGGGTGATAAATGTTTCAGTTCTCGTACAAGTGCAAAGTACACTCCTTGTTTTTAAATTCGGGGCCTTTGTAATAATTCGACTAGCCTGGATCTAATAAGAGGCCATCTTATCAAGAAGTTTCCAGACTTTTTTGGTATAAAAGATCAAAATCAATTTTCAACTGAAACAAAGATAAGAAACAAGTTAAAGAGAATCTGCAAAAATTATATTCGCAGCATAATTTGAGAACAAATTTTAAATAGGAGATTATATTTAAAAATATTTCTACAATAATTGAGGAGCTGAGTCGATAGTATTTGCGATACAGTCAATTTTAGCGTCGTCAGAAGGTGAAACATTCCTTTCCACACCCTTTTAGCATTATTTGATATATTTTTACTTCTGATAATGGGCCATGCTCGATTCATAACCTTCTTGTTTTCGTTCATGCGCCTATCTAATTCCCCATCTATCTTCTCGTTGCTAGTGAATAGGCTACCAAGATAAACGTTCTTATCAACTTGTTCTATTCTCTCATCACTTAGGACAATATTGCACATTGTTTTCTCACCCTTTCCTTCAAACACCATAATTTTTGTTTCCACTAGGTTAATTTTGAGGCCCATGTTTTTCATGCTTGTATTCAGTTTGCTCAACATTCTTTGCAAGTCTTCAATTGACTCTGCCATAAAAACTTTATCATCTGCCAACGCTAACCCACGTGCCCTCACTGTCTCGAGATCCACACATTCTTCGTCGGAGAGGGCTATTCTTGGACACTTGTCCATGTATACCATTAAGCCATTTCCCTTTCAGGGTAGACGTGACACTACCCGATTCGGGTAGTGTTTCTAGGTGAATAGTTTTCTTGTAGTTTATAAATAACTACAAGTTTGGGCTCACCACACCCATAATATGCCAACAGCACACAGTATTCTCGAATGGTCACCCATCCAAGTACTAACCGCGCCCAACGTTGCTTAACTTCAGTGATCTGACGAGAACTGGTTTTTTCAGCGTGGCATGGCCGTTGGATTGTCCATGAATATAATAAACAGCCACGAAGACATAACGCATTCTTGCATAATATCGAACCAGTCACTTAGTTTCCTATTAACCCTTACACTCGTTTTGCTACCAGCATATATTGTTTTTGTTGCTTGGAGAAGCCATCCCTTGACCGTACATGATCTTCCTGGCATAAATCCACATTGGACTTCCCATATCTTTTTCTCTGTCATTTTCATTACCCTAAGAATAAGTACTTTTGAATATATTTTGCTCACGGTACTTAATAAGCTGATACCTCTTAAATTATTGCCGTTGCTTCGGGGCTTGCTATTTGAAGCTTTTGATTTCACAGTTAATATCATATGCGTTCAAATCCTCATCATATTTTTGTGCTAATTTTTCTGCGCATCTTTTTAGATCAGAAACGCTGTCTTATTTCAGAGTGTCACCGTAACAAAAAGAAGAATTGGAAATAATTTATTTTGTTTCTTCAAAACGCCACTTCAATTGTGTTATTAATGTGTCGAGAACTTGATTAATAAATCAAAATTTTCAATTCTTTGTCTCGAAGTGACCTATTTCGATACCTACATGCCATGTTTTTTTCAGAGCCCTGAATTTATTAATTAAACCCTTCGTTACGCATTTTCTGTAACGTAGTACAGAACCCGTCAAGAAGCTGCCTTGATTTATCTAATGTCGTATATTTGGATTGCAACGGCTTGTCAATTACATCGATCTTGTAGACGATTTTGTTCCAAATCAGAAGAGTGCATATAAACTGGAAATTTATTTGAACTTGTAGCCTTTTTGCAGTTGCCATAGCATCTCAATCTGACGGATCAGATGAATATTCTTCTAGGTCTTTCAAAACTTTCGCAAAATGCAAGCATAAAGCTTTAGCCGCACTAAATCTAGCAGACCACCTTGTAGCACATATAAGTTTCAAATTTAACTTCAATTTGTTCATCAAACTTTCCATCCAGTCCTTGAATCGGAGAAAAAAGTGTACAATATCTGTATAATACCAAAAAAATGTATCATCTCTGGCGTAACAGAAGCTGCATTATTTTCGACAAAATTTAAGCTGTGAGTTTCACAAGGAACATACGTGGCATATTTTTTTATTTTCAAAATTCGACTTGGCACTGCTCGAGTTTTTCCAGACAAGTTTGACCCATTATCATATCCTTCAGCTTTAACATCCTCAATATTCAAGTTCTTTTGTTCTAATTTTCGCAAAATTTTTGTTGCTAGACCTAATCCGGGTTTCTCGTGAGATTCTATAGAATCAATAAAACTCTCCTTTACAGTTACTTTTTGGTTTTCATCTACATGAATATAACGAATAATTTCAGACATTTGTTCTTTTCGCGCGACGTCGAGTGTGCAGTCAAATAGAACAGAAAAATATTTAGCACGTTTTATTTGATCAGTCATCACTTATGAAACCTTATTCCCCAGTAGTTCAATGAATTCATTTTAAATTTTCGGTGAAAAATAGGATACTGAACATTTTATGTGACTATCAATACTAGTTTTTAAAATTAGATTGTAATTACTAGCAAATTCAATTCAAGGAAATACCAGCTTGAGGATTTCCAATTTGTTCGTTTGAACCTCCAAGTACAAGATTATTTGATGTCCAAAATAAAGTAGCGGCAACAGTGACTTTCAAAACTTCACTTTACTTCCTTCTTTCTGCTTCAACGTGACTAGTAAAATGATCATAAATAAATAAGCCACTTTCTTTCTATTTTCTCTCCGCTTTTTGTGTGCCAATAAACCAGTCTTCAGTAAACCTACGCCCCGACTCGTTTTTCGGCAATATCTTAAAATCAACATTGTAACGTCGTGGCTAGCCACCCGGTTTTGAGTTCTTGATTTGTCTAAAAAATTTTTTTGAGTTTCTATTCTCAGCTTACAAAATTTCGAAATAGCGAACTCTACCATTAAAGTAGATAGGTAGTGAGCGGAAACCACTGAATCAATAATAAATTGGACAATTTCACTCACTAGCCAGTGGTACTGATTAGGAACCCTGACGGAGATTATAGGCTTTGTATTGCCTTAGAGAATTAAATGAGGTAACCAAGAAAGATGCATACCCAAAGAGAAATATTAGCACAATTTTAAACCAGCTTTCGTCGGCGCGATATATCTCTAAGATTGATCTGAGTCAGGCATTCCATCAGATTCCTCTCTCCGAGGAATGTACGGAATTCACTGCTTTCCCAGTAACGGGAAAGGGGCTCTATCATTAGAATCGCATGCCATTCGGGTTATCGGAAGCTCCAGTAACGTTTCAGCGATTGCTGGATCGACTGATGTATACCATTAAGCCATTTCCCTTTCGGGGTAGGCGTGACACTACCCGATTCGGGTAGTGTTTCTAGGTTGTTAACTTGTAGTAAATAACTACAAGTGTGGGCTCACCACACCCACGATGTGCCAACAGCACTCAGTTTTCTCGAATGGTCACCTATCCAAGTGCTAACCGCGCCCAACGCTGCTTAACTTCAGTGATCTGACGAGAACTGGTTTTTTCAGCTTGGTATGGCTGAATTTGAGCCCCATGCGTTTGCGTACATGGATGACATTATTGTAGTCAGCGAAACATCCGAAGAACACATTCACTGTTTAGAGAACGTCTCAGATGTAAGCATCAATGCCGGACTTGCGGTCAGTCCCGAGAGAAGCGAATTTGGTTATAGTAAAGTACGATGTCTCGGATATTTGGTGGATAAAACGGGAATGCACCCTGACTGAGAGAAAATCGAGCCAATAACATCCTATCCGGCTCCTACTACTTTGCGCGAACTTACACGATTTCTGGGTATGGTATCGTGGTACAGGCGAATCATAAAGGATTTCGCTCAAAAGGCAGAACCAGTCCATCGAGTATTAAAGAAAAATCGAAGGTTCGATTGGGGGGAAGACCAGGAAAAGGCCTTCCAAGAATTGAAATCCGCGTTAATCTCCGCTCCTACGTTATCCACACCAGATTTCAGTTTGCCGTTTTGTTTACTAACGGACGCAAGTAGTACGGGTTTAGGAGCCGTCCTCACTCAAATTCAAGATGGCATGGAACACGTCAGGAACACGATCCATGCAAGGCGCCGTGAAAAACTACACCGTGACGGAGTAAGAATGCTTAGCGGTGGTATAAGCGGTTGAAAAGTTTAGACCTTATTTGGAGGGCTATCACTTCGTATTGATTACAGATCATAGCAGTCTCCGATGGCTCTATCACTTAAGAGATCCTACTGGTAGATGGGCCCTTAAGTTGTTACAATACGACTTCGAAATTAAACACAGAAAAGGTGCCTGTCACCATGTACCAGACGCGCTGTCACGCATGTTTGAGCCGGATTCTAAAATGGTATGTGCCATTGGCGAGATCTTTGATATACCCGAAGAACCAAATTGGTCCAAGAAATGCTATATCAATTCCCGGATTGGAAATTAGAAGGCAATCCAATATACTGTCATCGCCCTGACTACCTGACTGACCAATTGCTGCCTGATTTGGAGGCCTGGAAACTGGTCTTACCTTAAGAGCTTCGCAATAAGGCTATCAGTGAGGCACACGATAGAACGACTTCTGGACATATCGGTGTTGATAAGACCTTCCAACGTCTCTCTTTGATCAACTATTGGCCCGGAATGTTACATGATAGGTCCGTTCCCACCTAGCCGCTCTGGTTACCAATATGTCTTAGTTTTCCAAGACATGTTCACTCAATTGATCGACGTCATGCCCCTTCGAAAGGCCAATGCCGCTTACGTCCAAAAGGGCTTCGAGGAAACGATTTTCTTTAGACGGGGAAATCCTGAAGTACTGTTCACCGATGATGGCACTGAGTTTGTGAACAAATTAATATCAAATGCCGCATGGAAATTAGGGACTAGAAACTTGGCTACACTATCGTATCATGCTCAAGGTAATCCGGTTGAGAGGGTTAATCGCGTACTGACCCGATTTCCGCTCTGCGTATATATATACCATTAAGCCATTTCCCTTTTTGCGAGCCTCTAGGGGTAAGCGTGACACTACCCGATTCGGGTAGTGTTTCTAGGTGGATAGTTTCTTGTAGTAAATAACTACAAGTGTGGGCTCACCACACCCACGACCGCCAACAGCAACGCAGTAGTATCAGACGGTCACCCATCCAAGTACTAACCGCGCCCAACACTGCTTAACTTCAGTGATCTAACGGGAACTGGTGTTTCCAGCGTGGTATGGCCGTTGCATACCAAATATACAGTTCGAATCGTGTATCTCAGCGCTCTTAAGCTATGCTAGAGAGGAAGAGGGAGCCCCCGACATAGTCCCGTTAGCAGTGAAGGAATGGGAATGTAAAATTAAGCGATTGCCAGCCCTTAGAGACCTACTCGCACATCACTTAGATATAGCGTCCGATTGTCAGGCGAAGTATTATAATCGCAGGAGACGAGATTTTCGCTACCAAGTAGGTGATATGTGGCGTAGGACTCATACTTATCTTCAGCTATAGATTCTGTCGCGAAAAAATTATCCCCGAAACATGCCGATCCGTTCAAGGTTATAAAAGTAATATCGCCGGTAGTTTACGAAATCCAGGATGAATCCGGTTTAATTGAGAAAGCGCATATTAAAGCCGGGGCCACTCCGGTCGGTTTTACTTCCGGAGACCCCGCGTCGTTCATCAAACCCGCTTGCTCCGCAACGAGCGGAAACCAGTGGACACCAGGGACCGGTTTCCATCATTCCCAGCGGTGCCACAGGATCGTCGCTATCGCCCGGTAACGTAACGGTACCGCAATTGGAAGAACCGGATACCAGCCGAAGAAGAAACGTGGAAGCCCCGAAGAGCAGGTACCGGAGGTTCAACCGGAACCGGAAATTTAGGCGGAACCGGAGTTGTACGCTCGGCATCACAATCAAGCTACTCATCCGTCGCCGTGGTCCAGAGAGACCCCGGAAGCTCCAAGGGAGCCATACCGAGGGTTTCGTACCACCCGAAGCCGAAAGGACGGAGCAGGAGGAGGAAGGGACCCGCCGAAGAAGGCGACTTGGAAGAAAATAGGGCACCTCCGGAATCCTTTCCCGCCTCAAGGCCGAAGGTGAAGATCGGAATCTCTCGGTGGGAACTGGAGGACGGCGGCGACACAGGGGGGCGTGATCAGGGAGCTCGAGTTATCAAGGAGAGGTCACCATATCCTTTTCCCTTACAGGATTATGAAATGCCTTCTCCTCTTGCGAGCATCGATGCTCAGGTCTCGGCTCTACTCGGACTGCCCCTGCCTCCTGCTCAAGCACCAGCTACTTGGTTGCAGCGGGTAAGCAAATGCTGGCCCAGCGGTAGACTCAGAACCATGATCCCGAAATCTGCTCTTCTACTGCCCACAGGATGTTCCAAAGGGACCTTTGCGAACCCTTGATGCCCCCATCGGACCACGCCTGCTAGAATTGTCATCGGGTGGGGCATGATTCCAGCCACTGTTTGTTTCAGAAGGGGATATTATGTTTCTATTGCGGAAAGCCCAGTGTTAGAATCGAACAATGCCCGAGGTGTGCGTCGTGATGGAGACTAGGAGAGGGGAGCCATCATTCCCGACAGGAACAGGGCGCCCGTCCTCCTCAGCTCCCCGCCTCAGCTCCCCGCCTCCGCGCCATCACCTCGGTCATTGGCGAACCTTCACCAGCTGACGGTATCCCTTTCTGCAAACGACGTTGGACCCGCATCGGGTGGTCAATCGGGAGACGGAGGCGGCTTGGATACAAATGACCCTCTCATTCAGGCATTGGCGGATGCCATCCTGAAACGATTCCAGCCCACGGATGGTAGGTGAGATTTCGCGTGTCAGATTTCACGTCCGTAGTTCTAAGCTGTTTTTGTGTAGCTCTTCAGGCATCAATTAGTCCTAAGCCATTTTCGTGTAAGTTTAGTGTAGCTCTGCAGGGTCTAATTAGTTGTAAGTTGTTTTCGTGTAGCCCTCCATGCGCTAGTTAGTTTAAGCCTTTTCGTGTAGTTTGAGGGTGCTCAGTTAGACGTAACTTCAAAATTTTCTTTTCTTTTTTCTTAGCTGCCTGATTGCAGCATTATGATTGAACATTGTACGTTTACAAATTTCGAATTTCTTTGGTTTGAGTCTGAAAACTCATTACATAGGATTACAATCCGATAACGAACCCTAGATTATCACTGCTTCAAAGTGGGCTACGACTGAAGACAAAGATTTATATTAGTTCGACTGAACTAGAATAACTAAACTAAAGAGTATTTCAAAGTGCAACAATCAGTTTCTCTCGCCGAGATCATGAATCTGACAAGTAGCAGATCAATCATTATCATATTTATTTTTTTTATCACAAGTTACCTGGAGTTCTCAGGCTTGTTTCCCAAAGCTTTATTTCATCTATTTTGTTTCTTTTATTTCTTCATTTTTTTTCTAGAATCATTATTTGAGATAACTTGTAATGTATCCTTCCCCAGCTTTCAAGAATTATAAAATTTAACACTAAACCGCGATTATTCTCATAGCCAACACGAGCTCAAATTAGAACATAATTTAGAAATAAGATGTTATTGTAATCTAAGGTGTGTTGAATGAGAGCTGATTTATTTTCTTATTTCATTTTAGGAAGAAAAAACAGAAAGCAAGCTATTTAGGTTAGAATTTTCAGACTGATTTCTTGTAACCTGCTACTACTAATTAGATTATATTAGGTACCTGGAGTAATGAGGTAAGGAAGACTTGACGTCCTACACTGACCCAAGAATCCCGGAGTCAGCTTAACTTAAGAAACCCTGTTGGGAAACCATCACCACCACGCACTACGCCGCCCGCACCACCTCACTTGCAAAAGATGATCACACTCACCCACTAACATGTCACACTACCTACGACTATGGGGCCCGTCCGGATTTTCATCTATAGGCTTCAAAAATATTCCAAACCAGAAGGATTATTTGTAAAATATCAGGCCATGCCAGACTTGATACCTGTCACAATACACGAAAGTATCTATCTTGTACTGGCCGGCATTCCACATACCGGAACGGTTCGAATTCCATTTATCTGAGTCCCAGAAATCGAGCTTGGGAGGGTAGCACTAACTGGACCGAGAATTGTGGCGCAAGCGGGAAGGAACGGGCGAGTGCAGAGGACGCAGGAGAGATCAGTTTCGTGTCGGGCATCGACGAGTTTACGAGTTCTTGAGAAAAGCGATTAATAGCTACATAATTAATTGGACGACTCCATTTTTCTGCCGGACTGGCGTTGCAACTCTGACTCTGTGATTTCAGTTAGGTGTTAATTTCAGTGATTTCAGTTAGGCTTCATGTCTTTCGTTCTCCATTTTATTCTAGGATTGAATAGATTATGTGAGTTTTGGAGTTCTTTATTTGTCTGAAATTTTTTGTTCAGGTTACTTAGACCTTAAATTCTGTGAGAAAGAAAAATGTCGCGTTCAGAATAATGTAATTGATCTATCCTTCAGGCAGAAACCATGTTTGGTGTAGTGGACCTGTTCCTCTTCGATAAATTTTTGATTTAGGATTAAGCAATTAGTTAGTGTGTTGTGACATTGATTAGTAATAAACAATGTATTAGTCTGCCTTAAGAGATTCTCATTTCTTCGTTATTTGACTTCATGAAAAGTTAATCATGGTTTGGGTTAAACCCTTTAAATTTACATCCTCTAATCGTTGTAATTAGTAACATGATCACCCTTTTTCTTAAATTTAAATAAAATAGAATTTCATTAACTTTCATTATTAAGTCATGGATCTGTAGTACGTTTCTCGCCACACTAATCCCTCTACTCTGAGCTAGGGACTTTTTTTAAACAGAAACCTTAAATTAAGATTATGCGAACAACATTTCTTTTGAGTGACGCCGAGGAGGCGTCGGGCACCTAACAGGTAATTATATCATCAATTTATCTTTCTGTTCCTACGTTGTCGCCGCCATTTTGTAGCGATGCTCCTAGCTTTATATCCGATAAGACTGGGAAAGTCGTTATAACATCGTTACCTTGATCACGACCATGTGCAACAAGTCTTCAGATGACGAAGATGGAATTTCTTCTTCTGATGACAGAACTGAAAGTTCTTCGGTCTGCGCACCTGCAACTGCTTCCACTGTTTTAAGTTACGATTTTGTAGAAACCAAAGTACCAGAAGCTATATGTTTGTCCATGAGCTTTCGATGTGCATTTTTTCTGTCTTCCTCTTCTCCAAGTTTTTCCAATTTTCGAAATTCAGCTAATGAAAGTGGGTGAAAATTATGAATCGAGAGCAGTGTAGGTGGAGTGAGGAAGGTATCGTCTGATCATTTTGACCTGAAGGGCCAAGGTTCGGAGGCGAACATCAGAAAGTGGACCCAATGAGTTACTAACCCTCTGGGCTAGTCGTTTCTAGAGGGCTTAATTGCCTTATTGCTCCTCTTACCTTGAAATTTTAGGTAATAAACGCAGCTCCCCAAATTGTTGCATTTATAACCAGGATTAAGTTTTACTTTAAGACCGTAAATGTAAAAACCCAGACGTACTTGAGAGAGTGTCAGTGGATTAACTCAAAAGAATCTCCAGAAGGTAGTGAACGAGTACGCGCCCTCTAAATAGGGGAGTACCTTCCTCAAAAAGCGCTTCTCCGCACTGTTCCTTCTGTCAGCTTAGTTACAAGACATCGTCATAAAGTCTTCATAAAACCTGTCCCTTTGCACTCCAAATTCTTGTTTAATTATTCATGTGCATATATATATTTGCCATCATATAAATACGTAGATTCTGATTTTGTAACTTTCAAATCCCTTATTTCAAAAGCACGTTAACACTTATATTAACTTATTCCGGAAATTTATGAAAATTTTCGGTCATTCATGGTAATTTTACCGGAAAAATATCGTAACTTACCATAAATTACCCATAATTCATCTTCACAACTTTCCATACATTTCTGGAAATTTATGAAAATTTCCGTAATTCATGGTAATTTTACCGG
Source organism: Andricus curvator (assembly GCA_932195095.1). Classification (NCBI taxonomy): domain Eukaryota; kingdom Metazoa; phylum Arthropoda; class Insecta; order Hymenoptera; family Cynipidae; genus Andricus; species Andricus curvator. The sequence goes on from CAKNYM010045286.1 coordinate 64,540, forward strand.
TAAATATAGTAACTAAACATGAATTACCAAAAATTCATTTTTTTTTAATTTCCATAAATTTCCGGAAACTCATGAAAATTGTTGGTCATTTATGGTAATTTTACCGGTAAATATCGTAACTTACCATGAACTACCCAAAATTCATTTTTTAAATTTCCATAAATTTCGGGAAATTTATAAGAATTTTTGGTAATTCACGCTAATTTTACCGTTAAGTGTGGTAACATACCATCAAACACACAAAATAATTTTAAAAAGTTTCCATAAATTTCCGGTAATTTATGAAAATTTTCGGATATTTATGGTAATTTTACTGTTAAATATTGTAACTTACCATAAATTACCCAAAATTCATTTCAAACAAATTTCCATAAACTTCCATACATTTCCGGAAGTTTATGAAAATGTTTGGTACTTTACAGTAATTTACGGTAATTTGATCAGTTATATATGGTAACTTTCCATAAATAATCGCAAAATTTTATCATCTGCAACCAAAATTTCCTCATAGTTTTTACGGTGAGTGTGCTTCACTTTTCAGTCCCTAGGGAGTAAAAAGTACTTTTCAGACCCTAGGGAGTAAAAAGAACTTTTCACTCCCTAGGGAGTCCCGCTTCATAGGAGTCCAAAAGGGCTGAAATCATGCATACGTCAGAAAAAAGTTATTTTTGTACTTCAAGAAAATATGATATTTAAATTCTACAGATTTTTGCCATTCCAGGCATATATGATTTGTGTGAAAAAGCTGAAAACTTTTCAAGCAATATATTCGAAAATATATTGTTCCACATATTAAACTTATTGAAATTTAAAATTTTTTAAAACCTGAGATCCTGAGACCCTGAGATTTTTTTAAAGATTTTCTAGTCATTTTGTACTGGCAGGGAGACGTTTTTAAATTTGTTCCTAAAGTGCAAGAATTTAAATAATAATCAAATAAGTAGTATAGCTATGACAGTTCGGTGACACTTTGGTCGGGAAAACAGTGACCGGTAATTTACCGACAGGCGCTAATGGTTAGCTTCCGTGCTAAATTACCGACAGTCGTTTCCATATCCATAATCGATAGGGGTGTTCTCTACCATACCGGCAGAGTGAGACACAGGCAATGGAGCCACAGCAGTCGGTAAAACATCGACGCGCAAAGTTTCACTTTACCTACAGTTGTTTCTGAACAGACGGTCGATAAATGAGATCTCTGTTTTACCGCGAGAGTGTGACACCGAAGTTCAGATACATGCCACGGCGTCTCGTCGTGGGGTCTCCGGCTCATATTCAGAGGCGCCTTACATTTACCGACGAAAGATGATGATTCATGTCCATGCTAAGATGCCAACAGCTAATAAGTTGTTACGAGCAATTGATGGCGCCACCATCAAGTCAGTTAAATTACAGGAAAATTCAATGTCGCACATGGTGAATTTAAATGAAGGATGAGGTTGGGGGAATTATCAAGTTCTAGAATCTTCTAGAGGTATTGGTGAAGTTGGGGATAGCGGAATATAAAAGGAGACATCAGATCTGAATGCAGTCATTACATCGTGCGAGGCAGTCCAGTGAAAGTGGATAGTAAATATAAAATTATTAAAACAGAAAGAATAATTTGTGAAGTTAAAACATTATTAGTGTATACAGTCTATATCTAGTAGAAAATGATCCTCGATGAGTGTGTAAAACTTATTCCTGCTTTCGAAGAAGTACTGACCCTGCTTTCATCATCATCATCATCATCATCAACATCATCTGGGAACGTACAACTAAATAAAGTTAATCGATGGCGAAACGAGTGCCTATTGTGTTTAAAAGCAGTGCGAAAGGAATTGTCATGTATGCCACGACTGTCAATAAATCAGAAAAGAAGGTGTCTAAATATTATTGAACACTTGGAATGTTTTAAAGCTCGATTCGAGTTTCTCACTAAAAAGGGTAGCGGACTTCAAAAGAAACGCAATGACATTAACGATCGAGTGGAGTGGATTGACGTCGACAAAGCATTCGATAGTCGAGTGAAAACATGCATTGTCGCGAACCTGGTTCACAAGGATGTTCTTGCCTTCCTAGATGACGCCCAAGTGCTATTTATTGTACATGTGGGCCGAGCCTTGCGTGAGCATAAAGCTTTTAAAATCAACACTGTGCTTAATGCATATTATCTAAAGATTGGTAAGGAGGATCCTGATGTAAAGAACTTTAAATCAAAAAATGAAGAGATATACGTCAGCACGGATTTGAAAATATGGTTTACCAACAACGCAAGATACCCTATCTTAACTGAAATGGAGGAGTTTCAAGAGAAAGACTCTGGATGGACCTTACACTCTATTGTGACATTAGAAGTGAATATCAACAAACTAAACCCCATAAAAGGTAGCTCTTACATTGATCTTCCTCTACGAATAAAGAGAAAAGAAGCATGTGTGAACGTGCAAAATACGAACGACAACGAGTGCTTTAAGTGGGCTATATTATCAGCCATACATCCAGTCAATAGAAATCAGTACAATCCTAAACGCGTGTCCAGCTATCAGCAATACAAGGATGAATTAAACTTTTCTGGAATAAATTTCCCCGTAGCAATGAAAGATGTAAAAAAATTGGAAGCACAAAATGGCATTTCAGTGAATATTTATGGCTTGATTAAAAAGAAGCAAAAGTTGATAGTGGTTCCTCTTCATCTCACTTCACAGGTAAGGGAAACTCATGTAAACCTCCTCCGAGTTGAAGAGGAATATGTAAATGAAGATAGCAGTGATGAAGAAGAAGAAAGCAATCAACAGGATAGCAGAACCCAGTCTTTCAACTTCCACTATGTATGGGTCAAAGATCTTTCTCGATTAGTTAGCTGCCAGCTATCGAAACATGATGGAAGAAAACATATCTGTGAACGATGCTTGCACTACTTTTCAAAAATAGAGACGTTGGTAGCTCATAGGGAAGATTGTAAAAAAGTGAATAATTGTAAAATAATGCTACCAAAACCTGGTAGAAATATTATTGAATTCAAAAATTTCAAGCATAGAGAAAAAGTACCATTCATTATCTATGCCGACTGTGAGTCCCTATTAATACCAAGTGGAGACGTACAAAAACAGACGACAAACACTAAAGTATTCCAGAAACATGAAGTTTTTGACATTGGGTACTTGTTCAAGTGCAGTTACAATGATTCACTATAATTCTACAACTCATGTCCTGGAAGTGGGGAACCAGCAAAGTGGTTTGCTCTAGAGTTACAGTTAATTGCAAATAAATGTGAGAAAATACTGGCATCTCCAGTTCCGATGCAGAAACTAACACCAAGGCAACAGGAAACTTTCTTTGAAGCCACTACTTGTCACATCTGTCAGAAAGCTCTACATTCGCCGATGAAGAAGGTTCGCGATCACTGTCATCTGACAGGAAAGTATCGAGGTCCCGCACATGAACACTGTAATCTAGCTTACCAAGATGCCAACATCATACCTGTTGTGTTCCACAGCTTGAGTGGGTATGATGCTCACTTTATCATCCGCGATATTGCTACTCAATTTGAAGGAAAAGTTAAAGTTCTGGCATTGAATAAGGAAAAATACATATCTTTTACCAAATATGTTAAGGGAACACAGATAAAATTCCGATTCATCGACTCATTCAGATTCATGGCATCATCCTTGGAAAAGTTAGCATCGTATCTCACTGGGTATAAAATTGTGAGTGCAATGTTTCCTGGAATGGAGAGTGAGAAAGTTGAACTTCTAACGAGGAAAGGTGTTCTCCCCTATGAATACCTGGACTCGAGGGTGAGATTGAAAGAAAACCAGCTTCCACCAAAAGAAAAGTTTCACAGTACCCTGAATGACTCATCAATATCTGATGAGGACTACGAACATGCACAACAGGTATGGTGTGCATTCAGTGTTAAAACTCTCGGCGAATATGTACAATTATACATGAAGACTGATGTGTTGTTGTTGGCTGATGTCTTTGAAAATTTCCGAGAACAGTGTTTCATGGCTTACGGTCTCGATCCAGCACATTACTACACGACTCCTGGCTTCACATGGGACGCCATGCTCAAATATACAGGGGTAAGATTGGAACTCCTCACTGACGTTGATATGCTACTGATGATTGAGAATGGTAAAAAGGGTGGAGTAAGTCAATGCTCCAACCGATACACCATTGCCAACAACAAGTATATGAAAGTTTTCAATGAAAGAGGTGAGATCATCTACATTGTATATTTCGATGCAAACAACATTTATGGTTGAGCAATGGGACATCCCCTTCCTTACGGTGGTTTTGAGTGGGTTACAAATTTGGAAAATTTTGATTTCAATATTCCAAATGATTCACCCATTGGTTATATTCTAGAAGTTGATTTGTACTATCCACCCGAGCTTCACGATGAGCATAATGATTTACCGTTCTGTCCAGAACACTCGAAACCACCGGGTTCCAACCAGGAGAAGCTTCTAACTACCCTCCTACTGAAACATAAGTACGTTCTCCATTACCGAGCTCTCAAGGATGCTCTTGCAAACGGTCTGGTGTTAATCAAAATTCACAGAGTACTTAAATTCAATCAGTCAACATGGCTCAAGAGTTACATAGATTTCAATACTGAAAAGAGAGCACAAGCTAAAAATGAATTCGAAAAGAACTTGTACAAATTGATGAATAATGCACTTTACGGTAAGACAATGGAGAATGTGCGAAAGCATGTAAACGTGAAACTCGTGGCGAAATGGGAGGGTAGGTTTGGAGCAGAAGCCCTCATAGCTAAACCGAACTTCCACAGCCGAGCCATTTTCAGTGAAAATCTCATGGCTATAGAGTTAAGAAAGACAGAAGTTTTGTTTAATAAGCCAATCTATGTGGGTCTGACAGTGCTGGATGTGTCTAAAATCCTAATTCATGATTTTCACTACGGTTACATGCGTAAAAAATATCGTAACAACTGCAAACTCTTGTACACTGACACGGATAGTTTAATATATGAAGTGAAGTGTCAGGACATTTATGCTGACATGAAAGAAGATATGGAAAAGAATACTCAACAATTCGACACTTCAGATTACCCTCGGGACAATATTTTTGGAATGCCGCAAAGAAACAAGAAAGTTTTGGGTTTGATGAAAGATGAATGTAATGGTGAAATAATTACAGAATTTGTTGGTTTGCGAAGTAAGATGTATAGTATCCGTGTCAATGGTGAGGACTTTGTTAAAAAAGCCAAAGGTGTAAAAGCAGCTGTTGTAAAGAAAAGTATTACCTTTGATGATTACGCCGAATGCTTGCGAAATTGGAGTATCCAATCTAGAACGCAATATGTAATCAGGTCAAGACTACACAATGTCGAAACTATTGAACAACAAAAGATTGCACTAAGTCCTTATGACGATAAGCGATACTCACTCCCAAACAGTACAGACACCCTCGCATGGGGGCATTATAGAATCAGTGCAATGGATGTCGATGATGTCTTGAGTGATAGTGACGAAGAATTGCTAGATCTTCTGGTAAAAGATTAGGTTTAAGTTGTAAATAATTGTAAATAAAGTAGGTCTGAGGGTTATACTGAATAAAAAACATAATATATGTATATGAATTGCTTTTTTATTCATCAAAAATCTTACATCTAGTTAGCACAAGCGTAGACTTAGTATTATAAATCTCATAATTTAGTTTAACATTCAATCGCTGTTGATTCATCATTGGTTCAACGTTGGTTCAACATTGATTCATCGTTGGTTCAGCATTGATTCATCGTTGGTTCAACATTGATTCATCATTGGTTTCACATTGCACAAAGTTGATTACATATCTGATTTATCTATCCAGCTGTTGTGTGAACTGTCAAAACCTAACCACTTTACAAATATTTTGTTACCACGTTTCTTGATTACTTTTTCGACAAGGTATACGTCTGAATGTTTAACTTTGAGAAGTTCTTGCTCATAAAATCCACCAGCAGCGGGTTCTTCTTGATAGTCTTTTAGCCTGTACGTCACTGGATTCGTAAGCATAACTCGATCCACAGTGAATATCTCTGTTGTCCAGTTGGGAGTGTATCCTTTCTCAAAAACGTGCTTGTGCTTGCTGATTCGAACTTTGTCACCAACTTTGAACTTTGGTCTTCTCCTCGGTATATTTCGCAGTTTTTTTAAGCGTTGCATCAGCTCCTCTTCATTCTCGGTAGTGACATCTTTTGGTTTCATACCGATTGATCGATGTTTCGTATTATTGTACTTGAAGATGAGAGTAGGCAAAATGTCTATCCACTCATAGTTACCTCTCAAGCTAAATTGTGGCCACATCTTGTTCTTGAGCGTGCGATTAAATCTTTCACAGATTGACGCCTTTAGATTACTATGTGTTGAGTAGAGATTCATACCATATCGTTGCATAGGTTCTTTAAAATGTGAATTATAAAATTCTTTACCTTCATCGGTGTGTAAGTTTTTTGGTACACGATGCTGCTCAAGTATAGATTGCATTGCTGAAGTGACATCTGGTCCACTCTTGCTTTTAACAGGAACCGCCCAGGCGTACTTGGAGAAAATATCTATAACGGTGAGTAAATACTTGTAGCCATTATTCTCACGGGCATAGGGTAGCATTTCAACTAAATCTGCCTGCCACGTCTCGTTTATACCACGTGTCTGCACGCGACGACGTGCATAATTCTTTCTAGTGGGTTTATGCAGTTCTGTGACTACTGCCAATTTCTCCATATCTATTCTCGAGATCGTTTAATCGAGCGTTCAACTGGGCAATGAGTTCAGTGTTACGGACTGAAAAATCTTGTTGGGTGTCAATCTGCAGATTTTTAAGTTCTTCGTTGATTGATTCTTTAAGTAAACGTATCATCAAACTATTATTGTCAATCTCTGTTCGCATAGATGATGTGACTTGATACACAGTACGTATCTCGTTTTGTACCATACGCTGTACAAGTCCCAAATTGACTGCGTCGTATTGTTCTTTGGCCTCACTAACGTTACAAACTCTCTTGCCATCTACGTCGTAATGGCCGTCAGAGGTAATCTTGAATCCAACACCAGGCGGCCCACGGCTTCCTGCAGCGGTTCGATCCAGATGACGTCCAAACACGTCGATACTCATCGTAATACTAACGAAAGCGTTATGAGTACCCTCCTAATATATGATTTCAGCTTCTCGCAGTTCCTCAATGATTGATATGATTTCATTGTTGTGACTCGGGTTGCCTGCTGCCTGAGACGCTAGGAGTAGACGAAGACGATCAACTAGTTCGTTAGGGTCGTCCCAGTAGACATAGTCAGTCCTAACATTTTTTCTTGCTACCATATACTGTGGCAGGGAACCTCCACCTTTGGATGATCGTCTGCGTGATACGTTGAACAATTTTGAAATAAAGTTCTTGTACTTATTATTGTTGCTGGTGCGAATGGATTCACTGGAACTGTATCGCTTCTTGTGTGCATTTGTAGCAATCAAAATTTCCTTATAATTGTTACGATCGTCAGTGCTTATGTGGGATTCTTCTGGATTTTGTTTAAACAAAAGTTCCAGCAGACCAACTGTTTTCAGATACTGTTTACCACCAACATTGATATATTGTGCCTCAAAACTAATGGGTTTGTCACCAATAAAAAGACTGCCATCATTGAGTTTACGCACACCATAAACCATATCCAAATACTGCTTCCTATTTTGTTGCAGCATCCTGAGAAATTTGTTTGTTAAATACTCGTAATTATCAGCAGGCTCAGGCACTACATCTTCTTGACGCACAGTTGTATCTTGCTCTCCTTCAGCATCAGCAGTCATAAAGGAAGCATTATCGTCGTCCTCTTCCCACTCATCCTCCCCTTCCTCCTGCTCATCCTCCTGATCTTTTTTCTTTACAAGCTCATTTTGTTGAACTTCCTTCTTGACTGATGGATTCGATATATCAACCAGTTTCTGCAATGGCATGACGATTGGCTTGAACGTTTCACTCATTATCTTTTCAGTGGCTTCTTTACCCATTTTAAGCAATCGATGTTTACGCCGAATCGCCTCACTAGCTTTAGCGATTTGACGGAGCACCTCCTTCTCTTTGTGAAACTTTGACATGTTGACGTGTTGATATGTCAATTTATAATGACATCATTTCTACTACATGACATATATTTATAGAGAGATAAAACAGTCAAAACCTTTTCTGTATCTTCCCTTATTGAGCTCACTATCCTTATCAATGACAACAAATCCATACTTGTCAGTATTCCAACATGTTGCACATAAGTCTTTAAATTGTAAATAACTCATGTCAGTGTTCACATGATCGTCATACACATGTCTTAAATTCTTCTCATCCTGCTTAAAAAGTATCAATAGATTGACGTTATCTCGAACCAGATGTTTAGGTATTCGTGCGTAAGTTTGACATAAGTAAAAACTGTCAACATGAGCGTGTCTGCCCATACAGAAAAAGGCTCGAATATTGTCCTGTTTCTCACAGGCAACATCATCAAATACAATTACCGAATTTGGTTGAGCTTCACTTGGTGGTATTACTTCTTCATGCTCACTGAAGGGAAAGTACTCAACTCCATCTACCCGTTCCAAGAATTTGTACTTTGGTTGCTTGAGGGATTTCGAGTAGACGTAGACACTTTCAAATTTCAATCCGTTTGGGTGTAAGATTAGGGCAAGTAATGCATTTGTCTTGCCGCAATTTGATGGTCCACAAAACACTGCGCGAATGCTGTCTGGTAGAAGGCTACCATGTCGTTTCACCCTATACTTTTTTTTTGATCTTGAACCGCATCTTGATATCAACTGCTGTGAAAGCTATAAATACAGCGCTTATATAGCTTCCAGGTCAGTTGCGTGCTAACCTCCATTCAGTGAAGAATGATTGTGCACCATAAAGTGAACAAAGTATCACGCCGTCATCATCGAGGTAAAGGGTTGGTCAACAAAGTCATCAACAGCTTGCCGTTTGAGTTGCACTTGCCTGGCTACCAATACTGTGGTCCAGGTACTAAGCTAGCCGAACGACTTGCTAGAGGTGATCCCGGTATCAATCCTCTAGACGCTGCGTGTAAAGAACACGACATTGCATACTCGCGAAATCGTGAAAACGTTGAAGTGAGAAACGCTGCAGATCGTGTACTAGCTAGTAAAGCCTGGAAGCGCGTTTTTGCTAAAGACGCTGGAATTGGCGAGAAAGCGGCAGCACTAGCAATAACTAACGTCATGAATGCCAAAGCGAAACTCGGTATGGGGCTGACGAAGAAACCCAGTTCAAAGAAGAGGAAACCTAGTGTGAAAAAGAAACCAGCTGCAAGAAATAAACTGACAGCATTCAGAAAGGTTGTTAATGCGGCTAAGAAAGCAATGAAAAGAAGTAGTGATGCAAAAGTGGCCATCAAGTCTGCAATCAGAGGGGCACAGAAAGCCGTCAAAAGAGCAGGCGATAAAAATCAAGTGCAAAATCCACGTGTTCTACCAATCCCTTCGAAAGTCGGTGGTGTTTTGCCACTGATTCCAATTTTTTCTGGACTTAGTGCACTTGGAGCTCTCACTGGTGGAGCAGCAGGTGTAGCTAAGGCGGTAAATGATGCTAGCGCAGCCAAGCAACAACTGGCAGAAGCTCAACGTCATAACAATGCAATGGAGGCTATTTCTCTAGGAAAAGGTTTACACCTAAAACACTATAGAAAAGGATTAGGTCTTCATATGAAACCTTACCGAAAAGGACAGGGACTTTGTCTAAGACCAGGGTCAAAAAACTTGCAGTGAAGCTACCTCACCATGCACTCACTGATACCGATCTGTTCAAGTATGCTAAAGCTCTAAAGATTCCACATTTTCGTGGAGTATTTATGCGCAATCAACTGCCAGTAAAGGGACCCCACCAAATTGAGTCAGCTATTGTTAATCTTGATGATAGCCACGGCCCTGGTACCCACTGGGTCAGTTATAGAAAGATCGGTGATCAAGTCCTATACTTTGACAGTTTCGGTAATCTTCGTCCACCTTTGGATCTCGTAGATTACCTAGGTGTTGGTAGCGTGATAAAGTACAATCATGACAGATATCAGGACTATGACAGTGTTGAATGTGGACACTTATGCTTAAAATTTCTATCTGGACAACTACATATAAAAGACAAATACTGTCTATATAAGAACATGAAATGAACGGACTAGAGTCAGTACAGGGAAAAACACCATCATGGAAGAATCATTTACTCTCACGATAACAGGAAACTCTTCTGTGCTAGACTCAGAGTATTTTCCACCAATAGAACTCTCTCCTCATAAGACCTATGTACTTGGACTCGTTGAAATGCTCACATTTAATGCGATTCCTAACGTTGACACTGGAAAGAATAAAATCTATGTTGGTGAACGAGTAGTGACCATACCTACTGGCAGCTATGAGATTGAAGACATTGAGAGTTATGTCCAGAAAGCTCTAGCAATTGATGGAATTACAATAAACATCAAGCCAAATAATAACAAATTGCGCAGCGAGATCAAGTGTGATCGCAAAGTGAACTTTCAACCTCACGATTCTATTGCACGATTGTTGGGATTCGCTCCACGTGTTCTCGAAGCCAATAAGACTCATACTTCTGATCTACCTGTGGCTATTCTCAAAGTGAATGCTCTGCGAATTGAGTGTAATATCACTACTGGAGCTTACATAAATAATCGCAAAGTACACACGATTCATGAATTCTTTCCTGTTGTACCACCAGGATATAAGATCGTTGAAGTGCCGTCACACGTCATTTACCTTCCAATCGCCGTGAAGACAATACATCAAATTCAGCTCCGCATAGTTGATCAGGACGGTGACTTGGTGAATTTCCGAGGAGAGGTGATAACAATACGACTGCATTTCAAATCATCATCATAATGGGTATAGTGTACAATCCCAAAGGAGTCTATATAAGAGCGTCAACATGTCGAATGCAAACCAGTTCTCAAGCAGCACGCAAGGAGCTAACACCTCAGAACGTGCTCTTTCTGGAACAGCTTGGTCTGAAGATCAAACCACGTGGAAAAAGAAACTGAAACGTCCATTCAAGATATTGATCATCTCCTTTTGTTGCAATAAAAATGGAAGAAATACTAAACATTCAAGCACCAGTGAGATTTGATGAGTCTATAGCTCACTATGAGATTCATGCACATCAGCCTTATGCATCATCATCATTCAACAACAGTGATGAAATTCGAATTGCTGTCCAGCATCAAGATTTGTGTGTACTACCCAGCAAGAGTTCACTGCATGTGTATGGACGACTAACAAGGCCTGATGGGGTTACAGCTGTTGCTAGTGCATCACTAGTGAGCAATGCCATCTGCTATCTGTTTGTTGAAGTTCGCTATGAACTCAATGGTATTGAGATTGATCGCTGCAAGAACGTCGGTCTCACTAGCACCATAAAGGGCTACATCTCACTTGCTCCTGGACAAAGTTATTTTATAGAGAATGCCGGATGGCTCGACATGCCGGAAGGAACAAAACGTCTTTCCAATGATGAGGGATACTTTGATGTCACTATACCACTCAGTATGATCCTAGGATTTGCTGAAGACTATCGAAAGATCGTTGTTAATGCAAAGCATGAACTTATCCTGACAAGATCACGCAGTGACTTAAATGCTGTTGTTCAAGCACGACAAGCGCCAGGAAACGAAGAGCAATTCAAGATCTCAATTCATAAAGTAGAGTGGATGATACCATATGTAATAGCTTCGGATGAGCAGAAGATAAATTTGCTGAACGTTATTGGAAAAGATTTTCTCACAACTATGAGTTTTCGCTCATGGGGATTGTATGAATACCCCATGCTTCCCACCACCTCAAGACATATATGGACTGTGAAAACATCAACTCAGTTGGAAAAACCACGTTACGTTATACTGGGTTTCCAGACAGGTAGAAAGGATAGGCTAGCCAGATATGCTAATCGCTTCGATCACTGCAATATAAGCAATGTCAAGTTATTCCTCAATTCACAGTACTATCCGTATGGTAATTTAAATCTGGACTTTGGCCATAATCAGTTTGCACTACTGTATGAGATGTATGCAAACTTTCAGGCAGCCTACTATGGTAAAGAGCCTGAACCAATGTTGAAGAAAAGTGATTTCAAAGAATACGCTCCTCTCAGTGTCATTGATTGCTCAAAACAAAATGAGTTTCTCAAACAGACCTCAGTGGACGTTCGTTTGGAATTTGAATCTGCAGACAATTTTCCCGCTGAAATTGCAGCCTACTGTCTAATTATACATGACCGTATGATTCAATACCAGCCACTGAGTGGTAGTGTGAAGAAGTTGATTTAAGATGATAGTGGTGGGGGTAATGTTAGTGGTGGTGGGGAGAAAAGGTATAAAGTAGATGATTTTAGTAAGAGAATTCAGTTTTCGTCAAAATGGAGTTCATTGTAGACGTGCAAGGCTTCAAGAAGCCCAACAACCAGTTCATCTTCAAGGAATTGGCTATAGTTCCCCTCCAGGAAGAGGCTCAACCTCTAGTCTACCTCTTTGAACCTCCCTGCTATTGGAACTGTCTGCCTGCTCGATACAAGAGCGAAAATTTGTGACTGACGCGCAATTATCACGGTATCGGATGGACTTCTGGTGACCTACCCTACGAGGAAGTAAGACCTATACTTCAAGATATACTACTTGGTGCTTGTGCTATTTACGTCAAAGGACTTGAAAAGAAGAAATGGTTTGACGAGTTTGGGCTGAATGTACGCAATTTGGAAGATTTGGGCTGTCCTTCGCTAAAGAAATTACACAATGTAGTTTCCGTCACGTGTAATCATCATACCCAGTTCTGGAATCACAACTGCGCTGTCCGAAATGTCCTGACGCTCAAGACCTGGTTCTTGACTCCTCAGGATCAGCCAACCATCAGGATTTATGCTGGAAGCAGTGCTGACGACGATGATGCTGATGATGTGACTAAAGATGTAGATACTACAGACACTTGTTTGAAAAATACAACGCTCAAAGACTTTTATAATAAGTGCGAATTCCTGTTTTCATAATGTTTCTTTTATCAAATTAGGTTAAGATTTTACTTTGTAAAAATAGGTTAGGTCTTTTTTCTTGAATGAATAAAAAAAATAACTAACGGTAATAAAAGTGTTCATTACTTTGAAACCTATCCACTAGTTAACCATTAGTCATGTTAAATACACAATTTTTTCAAATTTCTAACTATTACTTTTATGATTATTATTGTTAAATGTTGCTACATAATAAATAATAATCTTATTAACAATTAAATTTTACAGTCATTACTTATACTGAGTGCCAATACTATAACTCAACAGTTTGATTTTCTTGAAGCATCTAGAAGATTTGTGCGCATGTGCAACGAGTGGGGTAATGTTTAAAGAGTGGGATAATGGACTATAAGAGCAGCGACAGGTTACAGTGGTTTCATTCAACAAAGTGCAGTGCAAACGTCTTGTGAAAAAAGTTAAATAAGCCTTTAGAGAAGATGGATCTTAAAAAGATTAACGCAGTTGGTCGAATGGATGGGGTCCTACCTACAAAAAAACTATCGGAACTGTCTGTGAAGAAGAAGTATACTGTGTTCAAGATTCGAAAAGTACGAACAAAGTATGGTAATAGGATTGTGGTTGAATTGGACAATCAGTTTTCTGTATTCTTGCCTGGTAGAATCATGAAAGTCTTTGAGGAAGCATCCGAGAACACACAAGAGGAGGATAAATTTGAAAAGATGGAGGAAGCAGTTAAGAAAAAAAAAGTTTACTTTCACTACCTTAGAGGACCTTACAATCATTTTGAATTTAAATATGAGCATTAAAATATCTTCCTGAGAAAAATGTAACGTAAACATAATGAATAATACAACCCTTAAAGTAAAAGAATAAACATTTTTTATTTAATACTCTTATATTAGGTATCAAATCTTACATGCATGACATTTTAAAAAATTATTATTAATTTTTCTTTCACAAATTTCGAATATTTTTTAAATATTCAATCGTTTTTAGACTCCACCTTTTTCTCAGAAGTTGATGTCTTAGCTGAGGATGGTAATGAGGGTAGTGATTGTTCCAAATAACCAGGACGCAAAGGATCGTAAGCTGCATCTGCTGACATCTATGATTGATAAAGTTAAAAAAACTATATACGAGGCTATATATATATATATATATATATATATATCACATAGACTTTAACCTGTAAAATCTCTTCTATTTCTTGTCTTCTAGTCTTAAATCGAGGTAAAGGAAGATCTATTGTTTTCAAGTGGAAACGAGGATCATTTTGATGGTATGATTTACAGCAACAGTACTGAGGTCTAATATCATGCCTTTTTACGAGCGATGTATCAGGAGTTGCTTGTGATTGTAATGATGCAGATGGATCACCCTTCACTGCCACAATCAAAGACAGTAACAAAATTATTGGAATGAACTCTCATTGACTCATTTGTAATATGAAATTATAGAATGAACCTTAATTGCTAATAAAACATTTTAAGTCTCCTCTCTATCCATTTTCACTTATTTAAAAATTCAGATTCTGTTTGTAACCATATTTTTATTTCCATCTTCAATAAATCACATAAACATATGCTTATCCATGTGGTAACAAATTATTTCTTTATTCAGTTGCCATGCTTCATCGGTATATTATCTAAATATCCCACCTATTCTTTTTTGAATGATAGCTAGAAAATAAAATATGACTATAAAAAAGAATCTGAATTTGAAGAAGTAAGCAATATTTGAATTTCTTGTTACAATTTAACTTGACAAATAAAAAGCGTTTTTTTTCTCTCGATAAAGTCACACTCGACCATTACTCATAAGAAACAACGCTTGATAAAGTAAAGTAGATATATATATATATATATATATATATATATATATCATCGCCTCCATTCAATATGAGTCTATCTGCTGACAGAGCCCAGTATGAGACTATGCGCTCTGTATAAGCATAGGGAATAGTCGCATACGCGGCGCGGTCTGCACATGACTCACATTGAATGAAGTCGTCGATATATCTACTTATTTTTTATTTGACGCACCTTCAGGTTTACGTCCACTTATAATAACTGGCTGTGTTCTCTTGCGATGAGTAGGATTCATTATTTCTATGTTTCGTCTTTTACTCGCACTTCTTTCTTCATCATCACTGCTTACATCTGATAGACGAAGATCATCGTTCACGATAGCTGCGTGCAGTGATGATGATGACGGAAGTGGAGCGGCAGCACGTTTACACGGTTTCTGTTTACCAGCATCTTTCAGCGGTACACTCTGATATGTATGATCTATTGATGTTGGTGGTGTTTTGAGTTTCACTGGAGTTTGTTGTAGTAAAGTTGTTGAAGTCGATGGCAATGATGGTATTAGTGATGAGGATGATGATGATAGTGGTAATGCCTTCGATGGTGTCTGTGGTAGCGGTATCGGTGTCTGTGGTAGCAGTGATGGTGAGCGGGAACGTGAGTTGGATGGTGCCGACGATGACGACAACGATGAGCCTCACCAGACTCTCCAGATCTCTTTATAATCTAAGAACACACACAATAAAATTCAATTAATAGCATAAAGCACCACGAAGAACACTTTTCACTGCATGAATAACAACTCACATTTTTCACAGAACCACTCTTCTTCTCAACCATTTCAATTTTTTGAAACACTCTTTTCTTGAGACACTTTAATTCATTAGACACTTCTCACTTCACACTGATTCACATTTCACCACAACGCGAATTGAAATTCACGCCTCTGAATGTGGGCTTTTAAAGAGAAGTCCCCACTATGCCCTAGCGGGATAGGGAGCGCGGGGAATCTCACGTCTGCGCGCCACTGAATATGGACCGGGACCCCACGACGAGACGCCGTGGCATGTACCTGAACTTCGGTGTCACACTCTCGCGGTAAAACAGAGATCTCATTTATCGACCGTCTGTTCGGAAACGACTGTAGGTAAAGTGAAACTTTGCGCGTCGATGTTTTACCGACTGCTGTGGCTCCATTGCCTGTGTCTCACTCTGCCGGTATGGTAGAGAACACCACTATCGATTATGGATATGGAAACGACTGTCGGTAATTTAGCACGGAAGCTAACCATTAGCGCCTGTCGGTAAATTACCGGTCACTGTTTTACCGACCAACGTGTCACCGAACTGTCATAGCTATACTACTCAAATAAAAATTTTATTTTAGAAACTTAATATAATCTTTTAAGAATTAAAAAACTTGGTTATTATTTGATTTTGATTAACAATTTAAACAAAATTTAAGCCCGGTCGGAAGAATTAACTGATCCCATCAAATAAAATTCACACAATCTACAACAGTATTAAATGAAACAGACAGAAACATTGAAGATATAATATTTATACGCGTCTTTTCATTATTTCACAGTAAAAAGCGAGGGGCCGTACACTGGAGGAATCAGTGATTTTCCTCACTTAGAATCGATTCAGAATCAGTCACTCGTCAAAATATTTTTCAGAAATATGTGGGAATCAGCTTGATTCGGTAGAATCTTAGAGATCGATTCTGAAAGTTTGAAACATGCGTTCATCAGTAAGATTCAGAAGAAACACCGGGAATCAGTGAGAATCGCCAAGGATCACTCGGAATCGCTACGATTCCGTGCAGACTCGGGCGAGTCAGCTTGAGTTAGCTTGGGATCAACGCGTTAATACACGTCAAGTGCGCAGTGTCGAACGCAGGTTACACATACGAGGAGTCCGTAAAGCTGTATTGCTTCTCAGCTGACATCACCGGTGTAGCTTGCAACGAGGCCTGATTCAAGCGAGGATTCAAATAATTTTAAATTTTCCCATGACTTTAGGACAATTTTTTTATTACCTGAAAATCTTTCAAACTCCTTAACAAGCTTCTAAATTTTATTTTGAAAATCTTGAAAAATCTATATTCTGTTTCAAATAATTGATTAACTATTGTGTACATTAAAATTACACAATTTTACTTTAAAATAGAATGTTTTTTAAATAGAAGAATTAAAATTAAAATTGTGGCGTTCAAAGTTTAAGTTTATCTCTGTGAAATTTTAAAGATTCAAGGCTTTCTGTTTCAAACAATTCAGTTTCAAATTGTTTAGTTATGAATATTCTATTTTTATAATTGTTTATTTTAAATGAACAGTCAAAAAGTATTAAGCCACTGAAAAATTGTTATTTTCTTTAATTAACAAATTTCAGTTCGAATGGGTTAAAAATGGAATATTTTAGACTGAAACAATATTTGAATATTATTTTTAATTTAATAAAATTGTTAAAAGTAGTTGATAAATTTTCAATCAGACGTTTATATTTGTTAACCTACTAAGTTAAATGGAAATAGTCCAAATTTATAACGTTAATACCTGTAAATTATTCAATGTTAAAAAATATTAAGAATGCAATTCAATCTCGAATTCTTGAACTACAGTTCCATTTTTGAAATTGTTTATTAGTTTTTATTTACAGATGTTTTTTGTCAAAAAAATATTAATTTCAAACGCTGTTCATTCTGTATTGTTTAAGTCTTCGAAACTGCATTTTAAAAATGCTCCATAATATATATCATAAAATGGTTTCATAATTGAAATAGTCAACAATTGAACTTAACGTTTAAAAAAAAAGTTAAAATCAAACTTATTTTAAATTTCATGATATATCATGTAACATGAAGTTCGTGATATTTCAATTGAATGGTTAGATTTTTCTTTTAAAAATTTGTAAAATTCCCAGTCACAAAATAAATTCACTGTCTTTTTCCCCTTTTTCCTAGTCTCCAAAAAATTCCCGGTCTTTTCTGGGTTTCCCCGGTTTCCCAGTCCAGCAGGCCACCCTGAGAAATACATGCAATTAAACATGTTATGTAATCGGGTTAAACCCCCCCCCCCCCCACACACACACACATAAGAGATCGTAACGAAACACGAACCCCGTCCTCCCACTTTTAATGCTACGTAATATGTAAACCCTCCCCTAGTGTGGTCGAGAAACGAAGGAATCGATGAAGAATCAACGAAGAATCAGCTGGACCCAGGCGGAATCAACAGAAATCAGTCGTACTGATGCAACTCAATGCGCGCAACTGTCAGAATGATCCCTGTGCGATCTTCTGAGTTTGGATTCGATTCTTTTCTTTTCTTACGCTCAGAATCAAACCGGATTATGCTTCATGTGTGGAATCACAGGAATCGTGATCTAATTGACGGAATAATTATGCTCACGTAGAATCGATTCTAGAGTGGACGGCCCCTCGGTAAAAAGTAATCCTTAAAGTCGATTGAACTTACTTTGAGGATTGCCTTAAATTCATTAGGTAACTTAATTTATCGAAAACGTCGAAAAGGTCGAAAACGAATGTGAAAGCCGCATGACTCATCAAAATTTTTAATAGTAGGTATGAAATACCAGAAAGTACGTTAGAATTGAGATGAATTTCATTTGATGTGGGCGGAACTCGCTCAAATACTTCATGCGCATGACGACGTGTGTGCGCGAGTGCGATGCGCGAAGAGGAGTTTGTTTTTACAGAGATACAAATAGAACCCTCGACAATGATGCAACGCGAAAATTATGTTAATTTTGAAATACAGTTAACTCTTGTTAATGCAAAACAGAAATCACTGAAAATTTAGAAATTCAGGTAAAAAAATCGTGCTATTGCGGCAATAACAGTGCATCATAAGCTCTACTGTATATTCCCGCCAAGAGCACACTATTTCAAAATTGTTTGCCTCTTTTGATAATATGATGAAAATTGCAGAATGCAATTTTCTACTTTAAGATTGACTTTTTACTGTGACAGTGCCATACCTCATCTATTGTAAATAAACTTTTTTTCATATTTTAAATTATCAATCAAGTGATAGTTCCATATTATACAAGTCTATTAGAAAAGTTTGCTAGTTTGTACCAGAGGGATATGTGAACACAGGAAAATCAAACTCTAAAAATTGAACAATATTTGCTAAGATTGAAGAATCAAGGCAATGTAGAAGGCATTAAAAAATAATTGACTGTGATTGAAGAATACAAGTCTGGAAAAAAGTGCGTTGGATTCAACTGAACACTAAACTACAGAAAAAAGCGAAATTCGTTTCACACGTTTCATAACCTCCAAAAACTGAAGAACGACGGCCGAAATGATAAGGCAACAATAATGAAATTGCACTTACTTGATACCTCCGGATTCAGGATACTGTATGCCATGTTTGGATCTGCATTTAATTCGCCCATTTTCACCAACAAAAATGTTTAGCTCACGTAAGCAGTCATCATGTATACAGGATGTCTCAGACCACCCGCCCGCCCCTTTTAATATCTAAAATACCTAATAAAATTAAAAGTTCAGTACACTGTAAAATCTAGGATTCGATTTAGAACTCAATACGGTATTAAAACAGTTCACGCAAAAAAACAATTGCACTTCAGTTTGATCCGCCAATCTAATAAAATAAGGTCGATTTGTGGATTGATTGAAGTATGCTCGAAATGAGAATCATCTGTCAATAACTAAATCTGATAAAACAAATTCTAAACTATCAAGTTTAGAAACCAAGGTAACCCATAGGGCTGAAGTTGGAGACGTCTGAGTGTGACGGTTTCTGTTTTTTTTTTATTTTAATTTCGACACACATTTTACTGAAATTTGAAAATATAGTTAAATTTTTTTCTATTTCAGTACATTACTTGATTTCTATGATAGACAGTACTGCGGGTTTCGGGGCACAGAAAAGGAATTTGGGTTCAAAATTCCAAAATTTTACTTAAAATCGGCAAAATGTTATTGAATTGATAGATTTCCATGAAAATAGGAAAGGAGGGGATTTTCGAGTCTTATAATACGAATTTTGATTCAAAATTCAAGAATTTAAAATAGCAACCTAAGTTTTGGAAATTCTATTTCATTGGTCAATTTCCATGAAAGTCAGTAAGAGGTGGTGTTTTAAGTAACAGAATACGAATTTGAGGTTAGAATTGAAAAAGTTGAAACAAATTTTGAAAATTTTATTTAATTGGTAAATTTTTTTCAAAGTCTGTAGGAGAAAGTTTTTTGAGTCACAATAGAGGAATTTGCGACCCAAAATTCAAAAAGCTGACATCAGTTTTGAAAATTTTATTACTCTGGTATATTTCTGTGAAAGTTAATACGAAGGTTTTTTTTCAGGTTAAGCATTCGTATTTTGAGACTGGAAAAACTCCTTTGTTTTAGAATTCATGAAAATCTGCCAATTTAATATCATTTTGAAAATTTTAGGTTAACATTCTGTGTTCTATGACTTGATAAACCCCCTCGTAATCGACTTTCATGGAAATCTACCAGTTCAATCATTTTTCCTAGATTTAAGTCCACTTTTGGAATTTTTGAATTTTTGCCCCAAATTTGTATGTTGTGACTCAGAAAACCTTCTCTTACTGACTTTCATAGAAACTCACTAATTTAATAAATATTTCAAATTTTGGTTTCCTTTTAAAATTTTTAGATTTTCACCTCAAGTTTGTGTTGTGTGTCTTGAAAATCCCCCTTGTATCGAATTTCATAAAAATCCCCTAATTTTTAAAACTTGAGTCGCTTTTTTAATTTTGAACCACAATTCGTATTTTGAGAATCGGACTGGTCCAACCTAAAACTTTTCGATCCCTGATCTTTTGTTCTATTTTTTATTTTCTGTAAGATTGAAGTTTGGAACAATTGAAACAATGCACTCTCTGAACAAATTTAGTTCGCTATCTCGGATCATTTATCAATCTCAAGTTAGCAAATTAAACAAGACAGAAACTGGTACTAAAATAGACTATTTGTGAGATCATGTTAGAACGCCCAGAAAAGGATCCGAGATAAAAATGAAATGAAATGAAGGCTCAGTTAGACTTCAGAAAGCATTTTGGGGTGGGAAACGAAGATTTTGAGAAAAAAAAATCCTACAAAAGTTAGTCACTTTTTACCGTAGAATCGAACTGGGAAGCTCACGGCGAATTGGCGGGAACATACTTGTAACAAAGTGCGTCTTAAATCGAACGGACCTCTCTTTCTACCATGTGGGATAGATAACGAGGCGCGATCGAAACCGAAACGATGGTTTCGAAAGCTCTCTTTCTATCGTATATGGTAGACAGAGTGGATCTCATAGTTATGAAACGATAAGTACGATTTGTCGTTGGCACACCATCGGACCCTCTCTGTCCACCATAGACGATAGGAAGAGAGTTTTCGAAACGATCGTTTCAACTTTGATTGCACCTCGTTGTCTATCTCACATGGTAGAAAGAGAGGTCCGTTCGATTTGAGGCATCGGAGTCCCACCCCTTGTAACAAACGCTAACTTTTGGGTTCTGATAGCGTGTGGGTCTGACTACTAGACGTTCGGGAACGTGCCCAGATTGAGACACTACCGACTCTACAGTGCGCTCCGCAATTCATACTATGGCACGTTTGTTGACCATTACCACCAGAGCTGCACTCAATAATAAGCTCAAATTTTCTAATTTTAATTCCAACAATCATGCCTTATAATATATTTCTATCTTTGAACCCACTTCTAAAAAAGATCAGTTGACTTCGATTTATAAAAACACTAACTGTTTTTTTTTATTGAGCACACTTTTATTAGTGGATACAATAATAAGATTGCCTCAGTAATGCTTCCTTCAATGAAAAGAATAAAATTATCACATCTGATTGCATTTAATCCCATCAGCATATTAATCATTTATTAACATATATAAGATCCATTTTAATTTCTTTTCGGAACGCAATCATAAAAATGGCGTGTTTCCATGCCTCCATAGACAAACGCAAAAGTACGCTTTTTGAGCGGCGTCTGGCGGTGCGTTGAATGAGTTACAAAATAGAGTTCAGTAAGCACGGCGTGACGTAGAGTTCAAAAAAGAGCCTTGTTTGAGCGTGCTCCGTGTATTTTCGTAACGCTAGAGAGAGACCGTGGTTGACAAAGATAGAAAGAGAATTCATAGCGGATTGGTAAGTCGATGCTTCTAACGAAGAGTATAGCGTGTTCCTATCGCCTCGCACATTATAATTTGTTGTCTCATTCACGCTCGTTAGAACAAAAGTGCAGTAGGGCTCATGCGTACCTTCACCGACTCAAAACGTAATTTTGCATTTTTCCATTTCACATGTGCTTAATCTACAAAAATCTTAAAAATGTAGTTTCTGCAGGACCAACCGCGTTTGCAGAAAGTTCAATCAAAAGACATAAGAAAGGGATATATTTTTTTTTATTTAGAAATTAGTTGTCTGTTATAAATAATGTTCATAAAATATGATTTTAATATTTACGTCTGAGTGTTTTATATTTTAATTGAGAAATTTTCTTACCATTTCTTTCGGGAAAATAATTTTCTTTATTTTTCGCTGTTCTTGCATTAGTATATGAAAATGCGCAGAATAGCGCAAATTCTTTATTGAACTACGCATCCTAAGGGTAAAAACTTTGCCTTGCTCTTTTTGGCATCGAGAGGAATGCCGGGGTATGGACGACCGGCAGAAAGTACTTCATGGCAATTTTTCTTTCATAAATTATGCGTGACGAAAATATATTCACAAATAATTTTGAACACTTTTTCACCTATTTTATTCGATCGGTTTATATTGAAGGCGCACAAAGAAAAATCTTATATTTTCAACAATTATCAGTTGATATATTCACTTTTCATAAAACCTCACCTCCAAATAATATTCAAGGTTTTATGTAATACTCTAAAAATATATCATTTAGGCTGTCTAGATTCTCAAAATATATTTACTTCATCGAAATTTTGATTCTGGATTTTGTTAACAGTAACTGACTTTGAGATGACATTTGGCCTATCTTTATTTTGGACCAATAGCAAATATCTGGGGTTCGTTGAAAAAATGTTCTAACAAAAATTCCTGTATTCCTTCTTACAGAAATAACTAATGACGAGCTGATGCAACGTCCCTCAGCATCACAGCTCGCGCCGCTACGTACAGAACGAGGACATTCCCTCCGCTATACTTCAAGTACTTCAACTTCTAACCCTCCACCAGGTTAGTATATTATAATTTTTTCTAACTAAGAAAAAATTGTAGGAATTCATAAAAAAAAAATTTATTTTTTAACCGCCAATAAGTTATAGTTCTCGCTGAACGGCGATGAACTTTGCAACAAGTTTCGAATTTTAACTTACAGAAATACATATTCTTATAATAAATTTTATGGCGCATCTTTTTTTTATTCAACAAAAATGTTGTAGCTTTCCCCGGTTTCAAAGTGAACCGGTTTCTAAAAAACACCCTTCTGTAAATTTTAGAAATTAATAATTTATATGGAAATTTGTGGAAATGTATGCAAATTTATGCGTATTTACGAAAATTGATGGGAATATGTAGTGATTCACCAGTAACATTAACTAACAGTTCTGCTGGAGGCATACGCAATAGCTCAGGCTAGAACTGCTGTAATTTGGAATAACACCGTTAACTAAATTGCAAATTTTTTTGAACTGTTTTGGTTGTCCTTCAGTAATTTGCATATGAACTTGTCATATCTGTCAAAAACTTGTTCGAAAATGTTAATTTATTATAGTGAAAGTGCAGTTAATGGTATTAATTGGGATGTTGAAATTCGGACAAACGCCGTAACCGTAGCCGTAATTATTATGAAATATTACATGGTATTAATATTATTATTTTTTTTTTATTTAATTTCCGAAAAAAGATCTTTCTCCTTCGCTCCGCTGGGAATCGAACCCAGGTCTTCCGATTGCCGGTCGGGTGCTCTTACCACTAAGCTACTAGAGAGATCGAAGGCAGATACTTTTTTCAGATATACGCTTTTCATAGCAAGGTGTCATTTTGAATACAATTTAAATTAGAAGGAATCTGTATTATCATCGGAGTTGGTAACTATCGATCATGTCAAAATCTTTCACAACTGTGAAACTGGAAATCAACATATCGATTTTCAATTGTTAGAGATAAATACTCTTTAATTTCGAAAAATTTGCAATTCAAAGTTCGGCAATTTAGAAGTGTCAGAATTGACAATTTTTGAAATTTGAAAATATGGAATTACACATTATTCAACTTTCAAGAATTATATTTTAAACCTTTGTAGTTTCAAACATTTTTTTGATACAATCCAATTTTAAAGACTCGCAATAAAAAATTCTTCAGTTTTAAAAATCTGCAGTTCAAATATTTTCAATTTTGAACATTTACAATTGAAAACTCTTCAATTTTGAAAATTTTTCAAATAACAATTCTTAAATTGTGATGTTTTTGAAGATCAAAAGTCAAGAGTTTCTAATTTTATACCATCAAGCCATTCCCCTTTCGGGGTAAGCGTGACTCACTCGGTGAATTCCCGTGTTATTTGTTTAATATATATATATATATATATATATATATATATATATATA
>CAKNYM010045286.1:112512-141397 GCA_932195095.1 Andricus curvator
TTAAATCCTGCATGTGCATTGTTTTTCTTTAAGTGCTTATCTCAACAAAAATCTTAACAATGTAGTTTCTGCAGGGTCAACCGCGTTTGCAGAAAGTTCAATGAAGAGACATAAGAAAGGGATATATATTTTTTAATTGAGAAATTAGTTGTCTCTTATAAATAATTTTTATAAAATGTCATTTTAATATTTACGTCTTCCGTTTCCAGCGCTAATAGTGAAAAGGGTTGGTGAGCGGAGTGGTGAGAGGCGGCGGACGAGATTGATTGTGTGGAAGGGTTGAGCAGGGCAGAGAAAGGATAAAAAAGAGAAAAAGAGGTGAGGGCTTGATTTTTGAGGTTAGAATCGGAGTAGGATTTATACTGGTGGTGTGCGGGTTATGAGCAGACGAGGGGTGTGGGAGTTTAGTAGTGAACGTGCACGGAACATATGAGATAAACGGTGAGGTAAGGTGAGGGTAAAAACAGCAATTACGGTGTGTTTAACAGAAAGTAGGGTGAATGGAAAAGGAGTGGTGAGGGAAAGGGGGTTGCTGAAGCGAGAGGGTTAAAGGCGGCACGTGACAACTTAGCTTAGTAGGTAAGTGGTAAGATCGTAGGGTAAGATGCCGGAAAATAGAAGTCCAGCATGAAATAACAACGCAGGAGGGCACCACGAGTCGGGAAAAGAATCCGAAGAAGGAAGATCGTGGTCGGAGCCGAGCAGAGCGATGGGCGAAGGGAAAGGGGCGGGGGAGACAAGCAGCGACGAGGGAGAGAGGTACGAGACGCCAAGTAAAGGCGGGCAGGTAGGATCGGCAGAATTCGCGCCGAATAGAGGACCCAGTCATAGGGGAAAGGGCAGACCGACGAACCGTGAAAGACTCGCTAGCACGAGTAACACGGGATCGAGAGAATTTCTAGCTAGGTGGCGTTTAAAGAGTGCAGGGACAGATACAGAAATTGAGAAATCGGAAGATAGCAAGAGGGATAGAGAAGAAGGGGAAGAAGAGGGGGTGGAGGATAAGCTCACAAAGAGAAGCAAGACAAAGACACCGACAGAGATTTCCAAGGTAGGAGGGTATAATATAATAAAAAATCTAATAAGGGAATTAAGAGATGAAATTAATAGATGGATAGAAGATGTGAAGAAACAGGGGAGGGGTACGGAGGGGATGATACTGAAAGTAAAAGAGAAGTGGGAAGAGTGGAAAAATTGCTGGAGAGAGGAAAAAGAAAAAGTATGGAGTAAACTAGAAAAGATAGAGAATACACAGAGAATTAGTGAGGGGGAAAGGGTAAAGGAAATAAGGCAGTTGAAGGAGAGAGTGCGTAACTTAGAATGCAGATCTGAAGGCGAAAATAATCGTGAAGACCATGGGAGAGGGGATGCGAAAGAAGGGGATGGGAACTTAAGAGAGGAAAATGAGAGAATGAGATATAGATTGCTAGGATTGGAGAGGAAAATGGAGGGGGAGGAAAGAGAAAAGAAAAAGAGAAACGTAGTGATCAAAAGAATGCAAGTGGAAAGCGAGACAGGAAGGGAAGAGGTAGAGAAACTTATGAGAGACATAGGGGCAAATGTCAGGGTGGAGGAAATAAAGGGGGTGGGTAGTAAGCTAGAAGGAAACTCTAGGGTCTACGTCGTCAAACTGGGAAGTGATGCGGACAAGAAAGAGGTGATGATGAAAAAGAAGGGGCTCAGGGGAAGAAAGGAAAGAATTGATGAAGATATGACATGGAAGGAGAGAAAGATAAGATGGGTAATTGAAGAAAGAGCATGGGAGGAGAGGAGAAGAGGGAGTAGGGTATGGATAGGGAGAGGCAGACTGTGGATAAAGGAGACAGTATGGACATGGGATGAAGAAAGGGAGGACTTAAAAGCAGGAGATTGGTCACAGGGTAGAAGGGGAGCAGAAGGGAATAAGAAAGATGAGGAAGCGATGGGGTTCGCAGAAGACACGAGGAAATGAAAGAAAGAAGAAGGGGAAGAGAAGGTGAAAAGGGGATAAAAGTAGCGTTTTGGAGTGTGTCAGGATTAAAAAATAAGGATAAAGGTTTCTGGGAGGGGCTAAATAAATGGGACGTTATAATGATGAGCGAAACGTGGGTAAATGAGAAGGAATGGAAGGTCCTCCAAAGGAACGTACCAAAAGGCTACATTTGGACAATGCAGGAAGCAAAAAAGGAACATGAGAGGGGAAGGAGAATGGGAGGCATGGTGTCAGGGGTGAGGAAAGAATTGGTAATAAAACGGAAAGAAGGACATAGTGAGCCAGATATGGAGGGTACTATAGTCAGGAGAATAAAATTGGGAAGAGTAAAAGTGGACGTGGTGTGCGTGCACAGAAGAAGAGGAGAAGGGGATGGGTGGAAAATAATAAAAAGATGAATGGAGGAAAAAAAGGAAGAGCTAGTGTTGATAGGGGGGGGGGTCTAAACGCATGGACAGGGGAATTTGGGGGAGAAGTGTTTGATGAGGAAAATGAAACATTTATCAGAAAATCGTAACACCGAGAAGTAGACAGAGAAGGCAAAATACTTTTGAATATGGTCGGAGAGGCAGGATGGTTCATATGTAACGGAAATATAAGAGGCGATGAAGAGGCGGAGTTGACGTATGTAGGAAAGGGAGAAACGGTGATTGATTACATCCTGGCTGAAGAAAGGATGAGAAATATCATAGATAGAATGGAAGTTGAAAATGAGATAAATCTGAAAATTTCCCGGTAATTGCGACGCTAAAAAGCGAAGGAGGGAAGAGAGGTAGAAGAGAAAGAAATAGGGTGACAGTGGATAATGCTAAGATGGGTAGATGGGGAGGAGAAAAACTTAGAGAATACAAAGCAAAGATGGAGAATGGGATTGAAGTAAATACACAGGAGGAAGATGTGGACAGGTTGATAGCAAAGTTAAGGGAAAGGATAGAGATGATAAAGAGAGAGGTAAGGCCGCAAGAGGTGCAGGATGTGAAAAAGAAAGGATGGTGGGATGCGGAATGTAGGGAGGGTAAGGAAAATATGAGGGAATATTTAAAAAGATGGAGAAAGGGAGAGTTGGAGAAAAAAGAATAGAATAAAATGAAAAAAGTGCATGAGAAGTTATTGGACGAAAATAGACAGAAGGCAAAAAACAGATATAAGGAAAAGTTAGAAAAAGCGGTAAGGGAATGTAGGGAGTGGGAAATAATAAACAGGGAAAGAGGAAGAAGGAAAGTTATAAATGAAGAAATTGAGATGAGTGAATGGTCAGAGTATTTTAAGAAGCAGTTAGGAGGAGTAGATAATATGGTAAGAGGAGAAGGCAGGAAAAGAGTAGAGGAGGAGGAGGAGGATGCAGAGAATGAGATAAGTAGAGAAGAGGTAAAGGAGGTGATAAAAAAGCTCAAAAAAGATAAGGCTACAGGAGAGGATGGCATAGAGAACGAGGCTCTGAAATATGGAGGAGAGGGGGTTCAGGAAGAGATGTGGAGAATATGCAATAAGGTTTGGAAGGGAGAAGGGTGGCCAAAAGAATGGAGAACAGGTTTGGTAGTACCAATAATCAAGAGAGGAGAGGGTAACAAGACAGAGGAATACAGAGGAATCACACTTATGTCGGCGGGATATAAAATTTATGTAGAAATAGTAAAGAAAAGGCTAGAAAGACAGGTAGAGGGAAAAGGGATTATACCACATAACCAGACGGGCTTGAGGAAAGGGATGGGAACAATCGACAATGTATTCGTACTCAACTTCTTGGTGAATAGGAATTTAGGGAGGAAGAAGGGAAAGTTGATAGCACTGTTTGTGGATTTTAAAGCAGCGTTTGATTCGGTAAACAGGAAGGTGCTCAGGAAACCCTAGAAAAGAGGGGAGTGGACAAAGGGTTAACGGAAAGGATTGAGGAAATTTTCGTGGAAACCAGAGCGAGGGTGAGAGTAGGAACGCAAAAAGGAGAGCCGTTCTGGACGGGGAGAGGAGTTAGGCAAGGTTGTCCACTCAGTCCGCTTTTATTTAGTATCCTGTTGTCAGACCTAGAAGAGAAGTTAGAAAGGAAGGGTAAGGGAGGCACGATCCTGGGTAATAGTAAAATATACTCTCTCGCGTATGCGGACGATATAGTTTTGTTAGCGGAAGAGGAAGGAGGAATGAAGCTAATGATGAGAGTGTTCGAAGACTTCGTGAGAGAGAAGGATCTAACGGTAAATGTAGGAAAAACCAAAATAGTTTATTTCAGAAATAGGAAAAGTAAAATAGAATATGAATGGAAGATGAGTGGCGAGATTGTAGAACTAGTTGAGGAGTTCTCTTACCTAGGTTTTTGGTTTGAAGCTGGGGGAGGAAATGAGTTGCAGGTAAAAAAGAGGCTTGAGAGTACGAGTAAAATAATGGGACAAGTGTGGGGTATAGGTAAGAGAAGAATCAAGGATGACTGGAAGATGAGAGTTTGGATGTTTGACGTGTAAGTGTGGTCAGTAATGAGCTATGGAGTAGAGATTTGGGGATGGAGGGAATACAAAGGGATAGAAAGTGCACAGGAAAGGTTCTTGAGGTGGGTCATGGGAGTGAGTTGGAGTTGCCCAGGTTATAAGTTGAGAGAAGAACTGAGTATAGAGAAAATGGTAATAACGCAACTAAAAAGAGCGTGGAATTTCGAAGAGAAGCTAAAAAGGGGGGAGGGGAGTAAGATAGCGCAAGCATGTCTGAGGGAAATCCAAATTAGAGAGGAGAGGGGCAGCATGGAGCGATCGAAA
Source organism: Andricus curvator (assembly GCA_932195095.1). Classification (NCBI taxonomy): domain Eukaryota; kingdom Metazoa; phylum Arthropoda; class Insecta; order Hymenoptera; family Cynipidae; genus Andricus; species Andricus curvator. Next base: position 117,226 of record CAKNYM010045286.1, read on the forward strand.
TGGGAGGAGGGCAGAATGCAGATGAAAAGAAAATGGGGGTTAGAAGAGACAAATAGAGAGTGGCAGCAGGTAGAGCAGGACATGATAGTAGAACACAAAGAAGAGAGATGGGAAAAAATCGTGAGGTCAAGATATAATAGATGGTATAGGGTAGTTAAGGGCGAAACAGAGCCACAATATCTGAAAAAGGTAAAAAAGGAGAGCAAATGGAACCGAGTGATCAGGTTCAGAATGGGTGAAGGGATGAGCGAATGCAGATATTGGGAGAATGAAGAAGAGCGAGCATGCAGAGTGTGTGTGTATGAACTGGAGACATGGGAGCACGTGTTAGAGAGATGCACAGGGGATGAAACGGGAGGAGAGGGCGTGAATGATAGAGTAAGATGGATTTTGGAGGCAAATGGTCAAGGTGAGAAAGGGATGAGAAATCTGGAAGAACTAAGAGACAGGGCAGGTGTCAGGGGATAGGGTTGAGCCAAAAGGGGACTTCAAGAAAAGAAAGTTATAGATGTAGAGTCGTGGATTAAAATTGTGAGCCGAAGAGGCTCAGGCGAGAGGAAACGGAAGCCCCTGGAGGCACGATTGATGAATGGTGCACATTTTCAACAATTATCAGTTAATATATTCACTTTTCATAAAATCTCACCTCCAAATAACGCTGAAAGTTTTATGTTTGCATATTTATCAATTAGCAATAAGAAGTCCAAATAACGTAATACTCTAAAAATATATAATTTAGGCTGTCTAGATTCTCAAAATATATTTACTTTATCGAAATTTTGATTCTGGATTTTGTTAATAGTAATTGACTTTGAGATTACGTTTGGACCATCTTTATTTTGCACCAATAGCAAATTTTGTGGGGATCGTTGAAAAAATTTTCTAATAAAAATCCCTATATTCCTTCTTACAGAAGTAAGTGATGAGCAGCTGTATGGACGTCTCATGTCAGGACGGCCGCTACCTACAGAACGAGGACATTCCCTCCGCTATACTTCAAGTGCTTCAACTTCTAACAATCGACGTTAGTATATTATAATGTTTTCCTAACTAACAAAAAATTGATGGAATTTAGGAAGAAAAGTGAAATTTTATTTCTTAACCGCCAATAAGTTATTGTTCTCGCATGAACGGCGATGGCCCCTTGGGGACCTTTGAAACAAGTTTCGAATTTTAACTTACAGAAGTACATATTTTTGTAATAAATTTAATTGCGCATCTTCTTTCATTTAACAAAAATGTTGTAGCTTTCCCCGTTTTCAAAGTAAACCCGTTTCTAAAAAACACCTTTCTGTAAATTTTAGAAATTAATAATTAACATGGGAATTTGTGGAAATTTGTGGGAATTTATGCGCATTTACGGAAATTTATGAAAATGTGTACTGATTCACCAATAACTTTAAATAACTGTTCTGCTTGACGCATACGCAATACCTCAGGCTAGAACTGCTGTAATTTGGAAGAACACCGTTAACTAAATTGCGAAATGAACGAAGCCGAAAAAATCGATAAAAACTGTTCGTATCTTTAATCGCCTGTATCGCGGATTCTTATTAATTTTTTGAACTGTTTTAGTTGTCCTTGAGTAATTTGCATATAAACTTGTCATATCTGCCTAAAAATTGTTAAAAAATGTTAATTTATTATATTGAAAATGGAGTTAACGGTGTTAATTGGGATGCTGAAATTCGGACAAACGCCGTAACCGACAGTTACGGCTCTCTTCAAATTACGGACCTCAGAAACAGACCTGCCGTAATTTCGGAGAACGCCGTTCATGGTAAAAGAATATGAAATAATTGAATTATTGCAAATTATTATTCAGTCATGAAATTAGAATTATTATGAAATATTACACAATATTAATATTAATATAAATAATTTTTGAATTTTCAATTGTATATTGTCCCAAATAAATACTCTTTAATTTCGAAAAATTTACAATTCAAAGTTCTGCAATTAAGAAAAGTTGGAATTGACAATTTTCGAAATTTGAAAATACGGAATTACACATTATTCGCCTCTCAAGAATTATATTTTTAAACTATGTAGTTTGAAACATTTTTTTGATAAAGTTCAATTTTAAAGAGTTACAATAGAATATTCTTGAATTTTGAAAATTTGCAGTTCAAATATTTTCAATTTTTAACATTTACAATTGAAAACTCTTCAATTTAAAAAAAATTTTAAATAACAATTCTTAAATTGTGATATTTTTGAAGATCAAAAGTCAAGAGTTTCTAATTTTATACCATCAAGCCATACCCCTTTCGGGGTTAAGCGTGACTCACTCGCCGGGGCGGGGAGTATGTGGGGGGGGGGTATAGATTTTTAAATTGATCTAGAATTCCCGTGTTATTTATTTAATATATATATAAATTTTTGGTTCCGTGCCTGGAGGTAGACCGGGAATTGGTAGATGAGAACATATAAACTCCTATCTAATACAACGCTGCGGAAGGCTGGTGACCTTCTCAGGATAAACCACCAACCGATTGCGACTCTATCGGTTTCCATTCCCTGTCCTCACCCCCCTCGGTAACCGAAGTTTGGTTGGACTAACGTTACAACTAGACTCCCCACCATACGACGAACCACTGCTCAACTTGGACACTATTTCGTCTCGCAACGTAAATTTCACTCATAAAGGTGGTAGTTGGGTGTACAAACTAAACAATGGATAATACAAACAATAAAATAGCCATGAAATCGACTGAAACTTTGAATGACGAAATCTTTTTGTTTTATTCATGAACAACAATAATAAAAATAAGAAAATTAAATTGTTGGACAAACGAAACAAGTTACGAAAAAAATTAATAGACAAAAGTTTAACCAAAAAACAGCTACGTTATCAATACTTTTTCGATAGGATCTATAGTTTTGTTTGAATCGTGAAAGATAATATAGGAAATTACACAAAAAATTTTTTTTGAGGAAACGACACAAGCTAAAAAAAATTCGTAAACAAAAATTGTGCACCTAAAACATATCTACAAATTTTTCAAAAATCAATTTTTGATAGAACGCCTAGTTTTGGTTTTAATCCTGAAAATAACATTCAAAATAATATTAAAAAATTTGTGAAAAAACGACAAAAGGTACGGGGGAAAAAATCATAGACAAAAGTTTTTCTCGCAAAAAAGCGATACAAATTTTTTATTCATAATTTGTTAATGGGACCCGTAGTTTTTGTTTTACTCGTGATAAAATAACATTCCAAATAACAAAATCAAATAATAATAGATTTAATGCTTTCACGATGATTCCTTATAATAAAAGGAGGTTTTCCAGGTTTCAATCGTGTGAAAAACTACGAATCTTGCCGACGTTTCGTGAACCTTGCAGTTTACTTCTTCAAGGCTGACCTGAAACTGAAGTATCAGATCACGTTGTTCTTATATAAACTCTCTATGATGCCTGTGATTAGCCAGAACGCCCCACTATGGAGACTGGTCGAACTTCATAGGGCAGTCAAGTCTTTTTTTTAAATGTGCCCGCCTTGCGGGCACATTCTCATCGCGCGGGGCACGCGCGGCCCACAAGTTTGAGCGCGACTGTTGGTCCTCGCACTTCGCGCTCGATAATATATATACCTTGCGCTTCGCGCTTGATACTGCATTTAACTCGCGCTTCGCAATACTAATACCAACGGCAATACCACGCTGAAAAAACCAGTTCTCGTCAGATCACTGAAGTTAAGCAGCGTTGGGCGCAGTTAGTGCTTGGATGGGTGACCATTCGAGAAAACTGTGTGCTGTTGGCATACCGTGGGTTTGGTGAGCCCACACTTGTAGTAGTTATTTACTACAAGAAACTATCCACCTAGAAACACTACCCGAATCGGGTAGTGTCACGTCTACCCTGAAAGGGAAATGGCTTAATGGTATACTACTACCACTACTACGCGCTCTTACTTTGTTGAAGCTCCTTCGGCTTTAACGAAGACAATCTCATCACGTATCTCGTGCTACGCACTCGATTTTGTCCAAAATCTAAACTTTTCTACATTATGTTCAACACTTTTATATTAAATGTATATTACATTTCTTTATGTACCTCTGTCTGGAATTGCATATTCAGATATTGCAAAATAAAGTACATGTTTTATTTATCATCACGCATCCTATCAAGAAATATTGCATAACAAATTTGCAGCTCTTTTTTGGGTGAACAACATTTTTTTTATTATCTTCTTTCGTAGCTTGTGTCGTTTGTCCAAAAATTTGATTTTTAAAATTTTTAATGCTATTATTTATGAATTTAAACAAAAATTACGCATTCTATCAGAAAGTGATTAGCAGAAGATTTGTAGATTTTTTTTAATGTACAATTTTTGTCTCTACATACTTTACCGTAATTGGTATACTTTGACCGCAAAATGGAATTTCTTATTTTTCATTATTTTTTTTTGTGCGATCAGAATTGGAATTTTAGATTTTTCAGGAAAATTCAGAAACTTGTTATGTCAATCTTATAGGGTGTTCAAAAAGCAATGTTGTTCTTCCCATTACTTTTTTTCATATCGTGCGTTGTTTCACTTAAAATTTTTTACATTCTCATTCTAATGAGAAGGTATTAGTTTTATGTAAAATTTGACTTTGTCGGTTTTCATCAAATCTCCACGTTTTGAGACCTCCTGAATCAGAAAAAACGAATTTTACGAAGGTGTCTGTCTGTATGTATGTATGTATGTATGTATGTATGTATGTATGTATGTCTGTATGTCTGTCTGTCTATCTGTCTGTCTGTCTGTATCGTGTAGGCACGATAACTTTCGAAAGATTGATCAGATTAGATTGTGCTTTGGCACACTTTTTTATGGCCTACAAAGGAAGAACGAGTTCGTTAAACAGCTATTTTGGATGGAAATTCAAAAAGTGAGCACATTTTGAAAATTTTTGAGACCACTTTTTTTGAAGATTTGAAAATTATATGTACGGTTGTTAGTAGTACGCAAAAAGACAAACAAAATATCCTCATGACTTTTCCTGATAAAAAAAAATTACTGGAGTTATAGCATTTTCAATATTCCAAAAAACAAACAAAAATGAACATTTCAATACGAAAAACGCACTATATGAAAAAAGTCACAAGAAAAAAACGTTGCTTCTTGAACACCCTACAATATTTTCATAAAAACTTTTAGAATTTTTTGAAAAATCAAAAATTCAAATTTTGATCGGACAAAAAAATAATGAAAAATTAAAATATCCATTTTGCTGTCAAACTATGCAAGATACGACAAAAGATGATTCTACCAAAATTGTGCACCTAAAAAAGATGTACAAATTTTTTATTATTAACTTTTTCATATGATGCGTATTTTTTGTTTTATTCGTGAAAATAACATTGACATTAAAAAAAATCAAATTTTTGAAAAAACAATGCAAGGTACGAAAACAGATGAATGAATAAAAATTGTGCATTCAAAAAATATTTACAAACTTGTAATCAATTTTTGTTGTAAGAATTTATTCAAAATGAAAATGAGAATGTAAAAATTAACTTTTTTGAATAACTTTTTTGAAAAACGGCAAAAGCTGAAATAAAATTTTAACTAATAAAATTTGTCACCTAAATTATATCATTTTTTTTCATTTGAAATCAAATACAAATTTAGTAATTTGTATATGAAGAACATATAACACGAAGCACAAAGTGCGCGATCAGTGTATTTCGGAGCGCGAAGCGCGACGACCAAATCGCGCGCCGTAAGTGCGCTCAAACTTTTTTGTTTCTATCATACGGTGCACAGAGCCTAGCGTGGAACGCAAGGTTCAAATGATTTTCAAATAAAATATCGAGCGCGAAGCGCGAGTGTCTGGATGAGAATGTATTGCTTAAGGTCGATAGAACCTTGAGTAAATAAAGTTCCTTTTCAGTCTGCAATAAAAACAAATTTAACAATCACTTAATATGTAGAGGTTTTTATAATTTTATAATATTTGCAAACAAACTTTCTTTTCATCGAAGTAGAACACGAAGTTCAAAAATCTAGAGGAACCGAGCGTAAAGCGCGATGTAGATACGCCCTAGCGTGTAGCGCGAGATAAATATATGATCGAGCGCGAAGCCCGAGATCCAACAGTCGCGCGCCCTAGGCGCGTAAAAAAGTCATAAGGATGAATTGTTCGTCTTTTTGGATACTACGAACAGCCGTACATAGAATTTTCAAATTCTGAAAAAAGTGGTCTCAAAAATTTTGACAATGCTTTAACTTTTTGAATTATCTTCCGAAATGGCTGACTAACAAACTTGACCTTTAATTTAGGACACTGTAAGAGAGTACCAAAGGCTAATCCAATCTGTCAATTCTGTAAACTACATGAGCGTCAACCAAAGAGTGAGGTTTTCCAAAGATGCTCTTCCCCAAGGACTCGCAAGTATGCGTTCTGTCATGCGCAGATGACCGAACACGCCGATAGAGAGAAAATTCGTTCACAGCGGGCGTCAAGCATGCCTTACGTCACGCGTAGATGACCGATCATGCATAGAGAGAGAGGGACGGAGAGAGAGAATTCGTTTACGATAAACGGCGCGAAGTGGCGCGCGGAAGAACCAGATTGACCGCGTGGTCGGCTACCCTCTAGTCTATGGCCTGTCACATGGCCGCACAGTGCATTTACTCTAATGGGGAAAAATAAGACCGTTCCTAGTTTTTTCTATTTCCGATAGGCGGCGCATGCCTTTCAAAAAAATGAAAATATGGTTGCGAACTTACAGGGGCCAGGGGACTTGTCAACCGCCAACTCGGTCCGGCATAGCACGTGGTAGCACGCCAGAATATTCTAGGATTTTGAGTATAATTTATATTAAAGAAGAGTGTTTATTAAAATTTTTTTGCTCCTGATGATGTCAATTATGGTTTTCACTCTTTGTTGGTGATACAAGTTTCGCGGTACATATTTTAAGATGTCCGAACATCATTGCTAGCCTCGAAATGTGATGCCTGAGACGGAACTTGTATTTCAATGTAATAAGTACAAAGATCAACTTCTGCAAACATATTTAAATAATAATTTTTGTTTAATATAAATTATACTTGAAAAGAAAGAAATGATGCTTGAATTAACAAAAGAAAATTATGATTAGGAGAAAGGGGGGAAAGGGGGAGGGAGAGGTCTGCTCAGCGCAATTTAGTTCATTCTATTCCCCCTTGGAGTCGCATTCGCTAAATGTCGTGCTCTCAAATTCACCCTTTAAGTCTCACAGAGTGAACGCACTGTGCATGGCCGCGCGCTCGATCAAGGGCCGGTTTGTTCACATCGTAGCGCTGGCACCTGGACGTCGCCGCCCTGGTTGCTGTTGAGCGCACGGGACACACCTCCATGCGCTCAACTGGGGTCTTCTTCTCTGGTGCCGAAGTTTCGTAACCTCCGCTGAGTGTGGTGAATCAGTCACTGACCCCTGGTCGCTTTTGTGTTCTGGTGTGAGCCCTCCGGCTCCGGTTTATATATATATATATATATATATAAATATAATAATATAAATAATAATAATAATAAATAAATAAATAATAATAATATAATATAAATATAATATATATATATATAAAGAACGTGTGTGATTATCGAGTGCAGTGTTAATTAATTTATTTCTGTCCCTGGTCGGACGACTCTGACAGGCTTGTCAGCTGACATGGGACCTACAACCTCCATTTCTAGTTTCCTCGGATTATGTTATTCCACAGAATGAAAGGTAATATTGATATTTATTTAAATGAGTTTACTTTTAATCGGAGTTTTCAGTCGAGCAACAGTAATGATCGGCAGGTGATTGACTCAAAATTTTGATTGATTGTTTCGTTGAGAGCACATTTTACTCAAACCAATCAACCCCAGCTGCTTGCAGGCAGATGTCAGATTTTCGCCCTTAGTCCCCGCTCTCACCCATTGATTGTTATCTAGTGAGAGCCGTCAGTAATCGTCAGACTAAGGTACTTTAAGATCATACTATCGTAAACGCTTTCCACACTCTTTAGTGCGCCTAATTAGACTAAGGAAATCAGGTTTTGTCATCCGACCGAGAAGATAAAACAAGTTCCAAGATGGCTGCACATTTTGTGCGAAAGGGAACGCTGTTTCGAGTTTGTGATAATGTGCTTAAATGTAGGTTTACTAGAGTTAAGGAATAAGCATGCTTCAGAAGCATGAAGTCGTTGATAAGAGACAATACGTATTTACTTAATCGTAGTTTATTGCTTTGTTGAATTAGAGTATGAGCCCCGCTGCAGGGACAAATTCATGATTGTTTTACAACGGAAAGATAACAGAGTGTTATCAGATCTATGCAAAAAATAGTATATTGCGTGACGAGGGTCGAAAGGCAACGCTTTCACGAGCGTGAAGTTAGCTGCCCGAGCGAAGCGAGGGCTGATATCACACGAGTGAAATCGTTGCCTCGGCCCGAGTCATGCATACAATTTTTCATCGTATGGATTGAGGTATGATGGAAACTACTTCCCCCCCCCTCCCCCGGTAGCGTCCGTACCGACGCAACGACTTCCAAGCCGGGCAACTAAGGTAGCCGTGCCCGTATTGGAGGCAGTGGCCGCACCTCCTCTTCATCTCCTCCTTCCAACCCCACATCTCCGGGGGTTAAACCATGCGAAACTGCGGGTCTGCGTGGACTCTCTCATGTGCCCGCTCCTTTAACGAGAGTGCCTCTCTCGCCACGACCTGTCGCTGCCGGGCGCCCTGTTGATGCTGGGCCACTAGCTATTGATGAGCGGCCTGTTGTTGTTGGGCCACTGACTGTCGATGGGCGGCCTGTTGTTGTTGAGTCACTGGCCGTTGATGGGCGGCTGGGACGATTTTCCTTCCCAACAGGGCAACCTCATCCACGACGCACTACATGGAGTCACTGCTCGACGCTGCCTTCTTCTATTTCACATCAGCCAGAGCCCCTCCCACAGCTCCCGAAACAGAGTTCGGCTGTTGAGCCTTGCTGCGGGAGTCAAGGCTTCCTACCATGAAGCGACGGCCACGCCATTGGCCGCGGCTGATCCCCCATCCACCGCCGTAGTGTGGTTACTGCCTGCCGAGTGTTGAAGGTTCATGGTCACCTTAACCACTACCGCTTCTCCGGAACTTGCAGGGCTTTGAGGGGCCTTGCGTTCTAGGCTGGGTGCTTAAAGACAAAGTGAGAAACCAGCTATGAGCTCGGCCTATTCCACTTTTCAATTACCATTACATTGAATTGTATTGAGTTAGGCTACGAGCACACCCTGTCCAAGTGGGCCAAATTATTCTAGAAGGGTCGCAGTCCTATCTTGAAGAGGGTCTATTGCGCAGTTTGCCACACTCCACCATATTCAGTTCCGAATCTGTGTGGTGCTGCTGATTATTGCCGTAGCCCCATTCAATATCCATCTCCGCATCGTCCTCTCCTGCGGTAGCGTCCTCGTCCGTTGATTCGGAGTCGCTTATTTCCAAAAGCAAACGATCAGTTTCGTTTTGTCTCGCACGTTCCGCCTGATACAACATTTTCAACATTTTCTATGATTTGTTCAAAAGTGCTAGTTTTTGTTTACCTGTTTTTTGTGTAAAAAGAAGGTGATTTTTTGTCGATTGACGCAACAATGACAATGGCAATTATCAAAACCATGGCAATAATATGGCAGTAATAATAAGCTGGTTCTCACAATTGAATAGTTGGCCCAAAAAGTTGAGGGCTTCAACATTTCCAATTTTTCGTTAAAAAAACCAAGCACAGTATTTTCGGAGAAACTGACGGTGTTTTTTTGCTTTTGCCAAGTGACAAAAGTACATACAAAATACACAACTCGAGACTTTTCAGGAAATTGATTTTAGGTTAGGGACGAGAGTCGAAAAATAGAATGAAGTTGGCTGCGCACGATGCACGAGTACACCCGAGGCAGCACGAATCCACCCGAAATAACATTTACTTTTTTCACTGTGCCTAACTTTTATCACTGTCCATCTACTTTGTCCACTGCACCTGTCCACTTTTTTCACTGTTGCCCGGAAAGGTCGGTACTGCGCATGCGCCACGTCATCGAACAAAAATCGGTCACTTTTTACACCAAAAACAGGTGGAAAAACTGGCTCTTTTTCGCGAATTATAGAAAAAATACTTTTCGAGGTGTGACGCATGGTAGCGACCTGCTAGCTTACCTTCAGGTGACGTGGAGTACGTGGGTTTGCTTCTTCACCAAATCCATATTTATAGAGTCTACCATCCACTACTTTCCACCCATGATACTTATGTGAAGTATCGATTACAGCTTCCCTACGCTGCACAAATCATTCATTCCTTAACGGACCGATGACTGTTATTTGGTCCATCGCTTTTCCGTGTGTTGACTCATCAATCCAGAAAATGGCATCTGGCACGTGTTGCATCGCCCCCTTCCTATGGATGATCTCGAAGTAATAGCCCACCAGGTAGTATTGGAACTTCCTAATGGCCCAGACCACCTCCAGGCATTCCTGCTCGGTGGTTGAACAGTTTCTTTCTGCCGCGGAAAGCTGCCGCGGAAAGCACAAGGTCTCGCGTAAGCGATTACTCGTTCGTGGGCATTCAGGATCTGGGTGACTACAGCACCCAGGCCAAATCCACCTTCAGCCGTTTAGATGCAAAACGGAATGTTGAAATCAGGATAAGCCAGTACTGGCGACGTGGCTAAGGAAGTTTTTAAAGTTTGAAAGGCCATCTCTTGTTCGTCACCCCGAGAAAATCCTACGTTCTTCTTGGTGAGACGAGTGAGAGGCTCGCAGATCTTAGCGTAATCTCTGATAAACTTCCGGTACCAAAGGGTCGCTCGGTCGAACCGACGGACCTGTTTAACATTCTTGGGGCAAGGGCACTCCAGCATTGGACTGACTTTATCGTCATCTATAATCAGTCCCTCACTATTCACCTTAAATCCCACGTATCTAGCCTCCGACTGACAGAACTTACATTTATCAGGACTCAGAGTGAGTCCGGCTTCTGCTAACCGATTGATTGTTTTCTCGAGCCGATACGAATGCTCTTCAAAAGTCTCTGAGACGACAATAACGTCGTACGAGTAAGCAAACACGTGTGGTCTCATGTCAGGGGTAATCTCCTTATCCATCAACAGCTGGAACGTGGCGTGAGCCCCCGTTAGACCAAACGGCATGCATTTATATTGATACAGGCCCTTCCCTGTGATCGTAAAGGCCGTGATTGCCTTACTCTCCTCGCTGCAATATTTTCATCATGAATGGAATCGAATAAGCATCTTTTTTCGAGATTCCGTTCACCTTACGAAAGTCGATGCATAACCGTCAATGTTCATCCGATTTTCGAGCCATTACAGTTGACTGCGCCATTCGCTATTTGTTAGTTCTATCAAATCTTGTCTAATGAGATAATTAGCCTTTTGAATCAAACAAAATACCACATATGGCCTCTGATGGGTAAGACTCCTCATGAGTCGAGAGAACCTGAGCCGTTATGCTCGTTTCGCAAGTTAAGTTATGTGGCAGCTCCTAACGACTCTCCCGAGTTATTTCCGGAGAATTGATTGGGTCGGTCGTAGTTACATCCGGTTTAAGTTCGTTCTGCCCACGTATCTGGGCACGCCTTCCATTTGTGGTCGTTACTCGCACAACTAATTCAAGGCGGTTGATATTTAGGCTCAATTCTTGGCTTCTGAGCCGTTTCCTGACTTAGGTTCGGCTTAACTGCCAGAGCATTTAGGTTTGTCTGGTGGCGAATTCTTGCGATCCAGTTCCTTCATCAGTTCCACCAATAAAGTAGCCAGTGATTCAATTTGTGGATTGGAGCCTCCCGATGGTGCTCCGGCTCTTCCTCTTCCTCTCACGATGGTTGAGACATTTTCGTGAAGGCCAATTCCGGGAAAAGTGATTCCGCAGGACTGGGGTTCGCGTATTTCGTGTTCGGGAACGGAGATTCGTTTCACCTCTCTCGCCAGTCTCGTGAACCCTATATAGTTGTTGAATTAAAGGCATCGAATTGCCCTACGCAACTCAGGCTTCATATTTCGATAGGCACGATCCATTTGTTCCTCCAGAGTCACCGGGCGCTAAAATTTTAGAAAAAGGCCCTGCAAACAGACGAAGGAGTCCGTGGTTCTTTCGCCCGGGCCCTGGAATCGAGAGGAAACCTGTTCTACAAGTCGCCACTGGTCTCCCGTGTCGCCGTACATCGACAGCAAGGAGGTCTTGAAGTGATACCGAGCGGCACGCCTCCACACGTGCCACAAGGGAATGCTTCTATTCAAAAATTCGTTCGGACCATTTCCCGAACACTCTCCCAACAGGGTCTTTCCCCGGGAACAGTTTTGAGCCGGCCAATCTTATGGCCGGGCTGAATCCCCCACTCTTCAGCCCCGAGCGATCCACTGACGAAGAAAAACTACTAGGAGGGGCAAGCTCGGTGCCCTCAACCCAAGGCGTAGAATGAGCGAAACCGCGAATTCCGAACTGGTTCGCAGAATACCCTGCAAAGGGCGGAATGCTGAGTGGGAATTTTCCCACCCGTTATATATCGGTGGAGTTTTCGATCGATTGGAGGTGGAGCCGCAACCGTCATCACGGAATCCTGTGTTACAATAGACTCTGAGGTTTACCGCTGGGGCATTGTAATAAGCTCGGGACGAGCCCCACGCCTCCGAGATTGGAGGTTGATGGTTATGTATCGATATGCCGCGAAATGATGCACGATCGTCGGATGAGAAGATCCCGATCTCAAACTTTGGACCATCTCGCAAGCGTAGGTTCCTACCGAATTTTACACCGATGATTGAGGCATCTATGAAGTGATCGAGGTGCTACTGCTCCACACCGTATCGGGTATCGTCACGTACTTGCTCGATGGGGCCGCTGTTTGCACGGAAGCATTAGTTTCCAGTCTATCCGAAAGTGAGGCCCGATTATTTTCCCTCTCTACTGATTGGAATAACCGGCGGGTCGTTGAGACTACTTGGTTATATAAAGCTACATCTTTTTCAGTTTGTATCTGGGACCCAGCCTGACAGAATTGACCGAGCACGCTGTTGAATAACGCATTGGCATCCCTGGCCCCTATGACCACATCTGCCATCACTTCGTCTGTGACCGTCTAGGCCAGGTAACGGTCGCCAGCCGCTCTACGATCAGCCCTCTCAGCTCGATCACGAATGACCTCAATCGGCCCGAGAGATATATGACCACGCTCGGTCAGGAAGGCTCGGAGTTGTTCCTTTGAAAACTCAGCTCGGTTCCATTAATTTAAATGGGTTAACATTATCTCACCGACTAACGCTTCAGCCCAAGATGTTACCCGGGTTAGTTCAGCCGGGTTAGATAAACTGATTAATGTAAATGAATATGAATGTCGATTCAAAATTAGTTTTCATATGAATGCAAGATTCACAATTAAATTTTGTATTGTTATTAGTGAATCTCGATAACTTGATCGACCTGCATTAGTTATAGGCGGGTGAACCTGACCGTGACATGAAAATTTTGTAGGAAATCCAATCCCAGAATAAACATGATTTTGAAATATTCGAACCGCGAGCTGATTCGGTTGATCGAACTCGCAATGGGAATCCCTTCGAGCACAGCGTTTGCCTGCTTATTATAATCGAGTTTAAACCCGAATCCGCAAAGGCCCGCACTGACCTATTGTGAATTGTAATTTGCAAAAACATTTCAACCTACTATTTCAAACCAAATGTGAACCGACTGCAGTTTCCGGTACCCTATTTAGTAAATCTTCACAGGTACCGACAGATATCAATTCACATGTTTACCTGTAAAAATAGCATCAGTAAAAAGCACTTCAAATCAAATGAGCATTAATGAATTCAGATAGCATCAAAAAATGTTAATAACAAATGGTATTGTTAAACAACAATTTGGGTATCGCGATCAGATTCGAGCTCACTTAATCCGAACTATTATTCAATTCAGGGTGTAAATTTTAAATACCATCAGTACCGACAATTTCATTCACCATCACTAAATGTTAATGGCAAATGGTATTGTTAAAAAACATTTCGGGCATCATGATTACATTCAGGAGCAGATCATTCGAATTATTATTTAATTTAGTGTGTAAATTTTAAATAGCATCAGCAACGATAATCTCAATTAACATCAATAAATGTTAATTACAAATGGTATTGTTGAACAACAATTCGGGTATTATGATCAGACTCAGGAACGATTAACTCCGAATTATTATTTAATTCAGAGTATAAATTTTGAATAAGCAATAGCGATAAATTTAGTTAACCTGAATAAAAGTTAATATTCAATTGTATATTTAAACAACAATTGGGACAACTTTATTTAATTTAGGATCAATTAAATCCGAATTGTTATTTAATTCCGAGCGGGATTCACTCCAAGAATCCTGAAATGTGTGAACTTGACCCGAAAGGTCGAATTCTACCCATCTCTGTGTGGCGTCACGCACGCCCCATACGCTGGGCGTCATATTATAACCCCTAATTCAATTTAATTCAATATACTTCACTTTATTTAACTGTGAAAGGATTATCTAATTTCTATCTTTAATTTTACTAAGTTGAGCGCCAGCTTATTGTCTAGTAAAATTAGCAAAAACAGAGAGAACAAAATTCAGAACTACGTCCAACTATAGCGACGAGTTATACAATTATTTAGAGTGACTAGGCCTGACTTGTTCAGAAGTAAGGGAAGCGGAGTGGAATGTGATCAGGATTGACATCACACTTTCCAGGACAGTAATTCTTAAAGTCAATTCCATTTTAATTCATATATTTAAATACGAAATAAATTGACTTGAGATGGAAGAACATCATTGACTCCGATTTATAATTTATCAATCGGCCATATTCTGTAGCCGCGTTGTGAATTCGTGAGGATACGGCATTTCCATAATATCGAATGAAATTATCGCGATTTTAAATTATGCGAATAACCTTGCGAGACACAAGCATTCATTGGCCCTTATAAGCCGACCCTGAATGTCGTACTCCAACCGCTATGACATTTAGAGTCGTAGCTACGCTTTGGCTTTCGCCATTTTGCGAGACCGCGTGGTCGAATTTTTCAATTCCCAATCACTGAATTTATACCGAAATGGAATCGCGAGAATGCATTTTCAAGCTATATCTTTATTACGACTACGTTGGAAAATCACTACCGGTCGGCCATTGCTGACGACTCTTAAATTTTAGCCTTTATAGCCCACTCGCGTACAATGGAACAAACATAAAGAATAATACACTCTGACAAAAGAAGGCAATGGAATTAGCAAAAGTGAGAGATTAGTGAATGTTCACCTCACCTAAGATTACCCTCCATCCTCTCAACGAAAAACGTCCCAGTGGGATTTATGTCGAAACGTCAAAAGCTTGTTAGCAAAGTAGCAGAAATGCTGCACACTACGTGAGCATCGATCAAAAAGTGAGTTTTTCCAAAGATGCTCTTCCTTGCCTTACGTGACGCGTAGATGACCAATCATGCAGAGAGAGAGAGAGATTTCGTTCATGATGAACGGCGCGAGGTGGCGCGCGGAAGGAACCAGATCGACCGCGCGGTCCGCTACACTCTAGTCTATGGCCTGTCACATGGCCACGCGCTCGATCGCGTGGCGGTTTGATTACATCGTAGCGCTGGCACCTGGACGTCGTCGCCCTGGTTGCTCTTGAGCGCACGGGACTCACCTTCATGCGCGCAACTAGGGTTAGCCCTTCGGCTCCGGTTTATATATATATATATATATATATATATATGTATGTATGTATGTATGTATATATAAGGAACGTGTGTGATTAGTGAGTGCAGTGTTAATTAATTTATGTCTGTCCCTGGTCGGACGACTCTGACAGGCGTGTCAGGTGACATGGGACCTATAACCTCCATTCCTAGTTTCCTCGGATTATGTTATGATGTTAGCCCAATGAAATTGTCGGGATTAGAAATGTCCGTCTTCTTCATTATTCCCTCCGTGATTAGTCCAACGTTAAAGATGTTTCTTCCAGCGTTGATGTCTTGCTTCCACGTAGTGCCATATTTTGAGCAAAAGACGTACTGATGCGATGGTGGTTTTGCGAGACCACAATGCACTGCTTAACGCATTTGCTGCACATTTCAGTGGTGCAGTGTTTGTCAACACATACAAGTTTTGATTATCCAGGTCCATGAACTATTGCACTCCAACACGTATCCTCGTAATGGAAAGCCTCATCCTCCCTTTCTTTGATTACGGCTGTGTGGTATATGATTAATGTACGCTTAATGCTTGCATTCAGTTCATCTATAACATCCCAAAAAGTGAACATATTACCAAGTATAGAGAAAGAGCAGGACTTCTTAACGTTGACAAAAAAAGACAATTTTTATGGGTAACTTGCTTTATAGCCTATTCAGTAACGAAGCCATTTACATTGATCTGTCACTTTCTTCCCTAGGGTTGAAAATTTGATTGTCAAGCTGCTCCACAGGCATCTCAAGGCGAATTTTCGATTATCGATATGATGAAAAATTATATGCATGACTCGGGCCTCGTTACGCAATATACTATTCTACCCTACTAAAAGAAAAGTCAGGAATCGTCAGAAAAAAAGTCAAGACTTCTGACCATTTCTGACCCTTTTTTTTATGTTTCTCCACAGAAATCGTCAGGAAAAGTCAGAACTCATGAAAAAATGTTCAGAAATCGTCAGAGCTTGGGTTCGAACGATATTCCTTTTATTAAGGGTCCAAGAATAGAATGCCATAAAACCTAATCCCTTTTATATTTTCCAGGTTATTTATATTATGTATTCATTTATATTTATTTTTGCATATTCTCTTTTTACTTATATTTAATTATAAATATTGATATACTAAATGACACTGAAGGTGGATCTGAAAATTTGGTCCGTTTTGACGTATCTCTTTCTCTTTGCAAGATACATTATATTTATCCTAATTTAAAATTGATTAGGCAAATGTTGAGATATCTGAAATAGTCGAAACCCGTGTATCGTGAATTTCTATTTTTTTGAATCTGTATATGTGACCTGGAAAAAAATTCATTTTCAATTTTAAATCCTTTTGGGTTAGCCTACCTGCGGTCCTAGCCGATGAGCAAGCTGATAGGATGTGAATAAGCATATCTTCAGAAATAGTCAGACTCGTCAGGAATGGTCAGAATAGGGTAGACTTAGACCAAGACTAACGTAGTTGGGAAATCGCGAATCGAAGAACTTTTTGTACATACATTTTTGGAGTTTGTCGATCTTCCAATCCACTGCATGGCGTTGTTAAAGCCTCTTCAGTTTCACATTAAAAAAATTCTCAAACAAAACGGGAATTCTGCATCACAGGTATAAATCTTCACTCCTCAACAGCCAATTTGGTATGAAAATCTTATTGAAATAATCTTGACTGCAGTAGTAATGGTGAATCGAACGTTTTCTCATAATATACACTGCAGCGAAAATGGACCTAATAGAAATGGGACTGTCATGCACCATGGACTTAACTCTCTCTACACTTTGAGAGCTGGTAACTTTGTGGGACATTAGAATTCGTGGATTCAACTCCATAATATAATCAATTCGGTAGAGAAGAACATAAAAATTGAATGTTATGAATTTTCACGGATATACGTGGAAATTATGATGTCCTTCCGTCGCCCTGAAAAATTCGAAAAATGGCACTTAACACTATCAGGATTTCCGTCCTTCAATTATAAATGTACCTTTACAATATCACTTCAGAAAACTTCTTTTTGGTTACTTATTTGAAACTTCAAATCCTACTATCGAAATTACACATTGGTAATACTTAAATCCTTGAATTCAAAACATATATAAACTTAGATAAAAGATTGAGTTGATTCGACAAAACAGTTTGTTTAACCTAATTTGCTTGTTGAAACAGAAAGATTTGGTCAACGCAAATAAACCTTTGATTATTTTTAGAAAATAAGACGAATTAATTTGGTCAGTTCCAAGTAATTATTTATTTGAGCATGTTTATTTGATTCAAGCAAATAAATTTGTTGAGCGGAATATGTCAATTATTAGGAAATGATTTGGTTGCAGTAACGAAATAATTTGGTTGATACTACCAAATACATTTTGAACCTAAGTGCAACCTTTAGTTCGCAATGTTCACACCGATGCAGGCAATTCAAACCCAAAATTCATAAGTAATAAAAGAACCCCATATTACTTGGCATTGTAGCACTCCTAATTTATTCACTTATTGGGCACTCATTCCTTGTTAATAATGAGACAAGTTGTCTATTATCAATATCTTTCTTTATTATCTACTGAATTCGTCTACACCGTTCAATGTTCGAGTTACAAGTGAAGTGAAAATTGTTCAACCGCCCCTTTACCTGCTCTCCACGTCCCTTTTGTTCAAAGGTGCGAGAGCAGAGGAAAAGGTCCCGATTACCTATACCTTTTCTTCTCTATCGAAAGCAGGTCGAAAAGGCAAGGCCATGGGTTCTTGTTTGGTGAATGTTCATCACGTAACTGTCGATAGTAAACACAACAAGTATTCGAATAATATTTCGTTGAACAAACATAATAGAAAGAACAAGTGCATCATTCGATGATCCATCCTCCCCCCTCCATTGAGAAGTTTATGATTTACTTGAATGTGACCTTCAGATTGCAACTGACGTAATTAATTGTAAGAGTGCCTAATAATTCGAGTTGTAGGACGAAATTATCTACATGTGATTTGCCGATAAATAATTAATGTGTCTGAATTAAATAATCTTGATCGGTAGGTTACGTTGACATTTTAGTTTCAATAGGCAAAGGTGCTAATTTTCTCACATTTCTTTTTAATTAATTTTTTCTCCGTTTTTACTTTGAAGGTCTTCACAATTCCGTCCGAACCAGGAAACGTTTCGGTGACACGATCGAGCAACCACTGCATCAATGGAATGTTCTCTTCCTTTAAGATGAAGATTGTACCTTCCTTGATTTGATGTTCACCGCAGCTCCACTTATGTCGAATGATTAATTCGTTTAGGTATTCCTTATTCCACCTTCTCCAGAAATCTTGACGCATCTTTTAAATATGCAGCCACCTGGCTGATGCTGGTGGCGATGTGGAACTAAGATTCAACTCTGGTAAGCTGGTGAGGGAATCACCTATCAAAAAGGGACCAGGAGTCAGAGCAAAAATGTAATTTGGATTTGAGAAAATAGGTGTGAGAGGACGTGACTTTAAGATCGCTTCGACTTCGATGAAAAACGTATTAAACTCTTCAAAGGTAAACAAAAGATCGTTTACTACACGTTTGAAATTATGTTTAAATGTCTACTGTCGATTCCCATATCCCTTCAAAGTGAGGTGACAAAGGGGGAATGAACTTCCATTCCATTCCCTGATCGCTAAGGAAATGATTAACTTGTTCATTGTGTACCTCAGATTGAATGAGATTCTGAACTTCCTTTAATTCATTGTTCGCGTCTACGAAATCGGTACCATTGTCAGAATATATGATACTAGGCCTGCCACGTCTAGCTACGCGTCGACGCAAAGCAGCCAAGAAACCTTCAGTGGTCATGCCACTAACCACTTCAAGATGTACCGCTTTGACAACGAGGCCAATGAATACTGCGACGTAAATTTTAACTCGTGATCTATTATAATATTTTTTCTCCTTGATGTAAAATGGACCGCAATAATCTACAACAACATTGCAAAATGGGCGGGCTTCGGTGATTCTTATACTCGGCAAATTTCCCATTTTATATTCGGCTGTGGATGGATTAGCCATCGAGGGGCCAAAATCGGCGATGCAAAGCATACAGTGTTGTTTGTATCCCGGCATATTTGCTACGTAGATGTTCATCTTCGATAATGAGTTCCGTGACATGATTTGATCGAGGTAAAAGCAAAGGATGCTGTTGAGAATAGGAAATCTTCGAGTTCTGTAGTCGACCTCCTACTCTGATAACACCATCTCGGTCAAGGAATGGATCTGTCATTTGGGTCACGCGGATTATTTGCTTTTCGGCGTTGTCCAACTCTGTTGCTCTTAAAGATCCCTTTTGACGTATATTTGCCTTAAAGCAAAGATGATATGCGAGAATTCGTTTAATCTTAAAGTGGAATGAGAATTTTTCGAAGAATTCCACGTTTGGAAGAATTGTTGAACAGTTTTCTTTCTTTAATCCTGGGAATTTCCTTGATGATTGAATCTGAACTTCAGACCAAGTAGATTCCTCGTCGTTCAACCCGTTTAGTCCGAATTTCCAGAGATTATTGGCAATAAACTTTGAAGGCATTTGCCCTCTTGATAACGCGTCAGCTGGGTTGTCTTCTGATCGTACATGCCTCCAATCTTGAGCATTCGTCTTACCTTGTACCTCAGCGGTCCTATTGGCCATAAATGTTTCTAAGCGATGTGGTGAAGTGTTGATCCAAAAATATACAATAGTCGAATCGGTCCAAAAAAAAGGTCTTATTTGGTGAAACATTAATGCATGGGTTTAGTGTTGCATACAATCTAGCAAGTAACTGCGCACCGCATAATTCTAGCCTTGCAATAGACATAGACTCAGGGGTCTTCAGAGGGGCTACCCTAGATTTTGCGCAAAGTAATCTACTCTCAGAATGACCTTGGATGTTTTTTAATCTGATATAGATACATGCTTCATAGCCTCTCTCACTGGCATCGCAAAATCCATGTAATTGGATGTCTACAGCTTCCTCGTCGAGTGTTATACGATCAAAGTTGAAATTTTTAACGAGAGCCAGTTCTGAACGAAACTCGATCCAAGTCCGGTGTATTCTTTCAGGTATCGACTCATCCCATTCTAATTTCAATTCCCAGAGTCTTTGCATGAGTATCTTTGCAAATAAAGTGATTGGTCCCAGTAAACCTATCGGATCAAAAAGCTTAGCAATCTGAGAGAGTATAGTCCATTTGCTAACCTTGGAATTCATTGATGGGTGACTCACGAAACAAATCATTTTATCATCCACCGAACTCCATGTAATTCCTAGGGTTTGCAGTATTTTATCGTCACTGAATTGAAGATTTTTGTTGATACTGCTTTCTGGGATTCCTTTTAGAAGTTGCATGTCGTTTGATGCCCATTGTCGTATTTTTGAACAGCCGAGATTCAGAAACTTAGTTATGCCACTACGAATTTGGATTCCTTCTTCGACTGTTTTAGCACCCGTAATGAGGTCATCCACGTATAAATCTCTTTCAAGAAGGATCCCTGCCTCTAGATGTTTATGACCTTCATCATCTGCTAGTTATGGAAGTGCGCGAATTGCACGGTAATGGGATGAACTTATCTTCTTCCTGAATTTCAAATTGTCGATACATTTTCTTTATATCGCCTATCAATAAATAATTGTGAAACCTAAATCGAAGAAGGTACGAGAAGATATCGTCTTGGAGTGTGGGTCCTACCATGAGCGTGTCATTCAAGGGAAGACCGGTCTCGGACTTTGCTGATGCATCGAAAACCACTCTTAACTTTGTCGTTAAACTTCCCTCCTTGAAAAAGCATGATGTGGTAGATAGAAGTCAAATTCTTGCTCATCTCGTACCAACGACATGTGTGCGAGGTCCAGATATTCTTCTAAGATTTTCGAATACTCTGTTTGGAAATCTGGATGTTGTTTGAATTTACGCTCTAGAACATTGAGTCGTTTTAAGGCCCTTGTTCGGGATTCCTCCACTGCCTCGCAATTGTTGCGAAAAGGAAGTGCGATTAAATATCGGCCTGAAGAATTCCGCCTAGTGTGTGTCTGGAAATGTTCCACGCATGCGATTGCCTCGATAGAAAGGTGAATTTGTCCGAATCCTTCTTCCAGTTCTCAGAATTTAGCGATTTCAGACCGCAGTTCTGAAAAATGACTATGCCGGATCCGTATACACTACGAAAAATTAATCGATATCGGGGACGTTTACAAAGAAGCTCTAAAGGGAAAAGAAAGAGAAACGCCCCCTGTGTTGTTACATTTTTTTAATTCGGAAAATGTTGAGTCGTAATTTATTTATTTACTTTTGCAAATTTAATTAATTATAATGTTTGTTTTGCATTTGATTCGCTTCTGTAGTGATATCTTAAAAATTTCGGAGTTTTCAAATTTATTATTTAGATTTTTTCCATTATTTTATTATTATAACTTTCTTATTTAGGAGTATTGTTATGTACCCTGCCTATGAGTATGTATATAAATATATATATATATATATATATATATATATATATTAATCAACAGAATGTATACCTGTAATTGCGCATGTACATTCTGGTACTTTATGTAGCCTGTATGACTGAAAGAAGGTTCTAGAAGTGCTAATCAATACTGCCCTATATAACCCGCCGCGCCCGTTTGGGTCAGCTGTAGTTAGTTCTCTCCGAGTTCTCTCCCAGTCTTAGTCCTAGTCTTTTACTGTAAAGTTATACCCAGATCTTGAATAAAGTTATAATTAAATCGATTATTACTTATATATATTAAATCGATTATGTATTCACCTCGCGCTACGCACTCGGGCATATTTACATCGCGCTTTACGCTCGGTTCCTCAAGATTTTTGAACTTCGTGTTCGACTTCGATGAAAAGAACAAGTTTGTTTGCAAATATTATAAAATTATCAAAACCTCTACATATGAAGTGATTGTTAAATTTTTTTTATTTTAGACTGAAAAGGAACTTTATTTACTCAAGGTTCTATCGACCTTAAGCAATACATTCTCATCCAGACACTCGCGCTCGAGCTCGATATTTGATTTGAAAATCATTTGAACCTTGCGTTCCACGCTCGGTTCTGTGCACCGTATGATATAAACAAAAAAGTTTGAGCGCACTTACGGCGCGCGATTTGGTCGTCGCGCTTCGCGCTCCGAAATACACTGATCGCGCACTTTGTGCTTCGTGTTACATGTTCTTCATATACAAATTACTAAATTTGTATTTGACTTCAAATAAAAAATAATGATATAATTTAGGCGACAAATTTTATTAGTTAAAATTTTATATTAGCTTGTGCCGTTTTTCAAAAAGTTAATTTTTTCATTTTGAATATATTCTTACAACAAAAATTGATTACAAGTTTGTAAATCTTTTTTGAATGCATAATTTTTGTTCATTTATCTGTTTTTGTACCTTGCATTGTTTTTTCAAAAATTTGATTTTTACATTCTCATTCTAATGAGAAGGTATTGGTTTTATGTAAAATTTGACATAGTCGGTTTTCATCAAATCTCCACGTTTTGAGACCTCCTGAGTCAGAAAAAACGATTTTTACGAAGGTGTCTGTCTGTCTGTAGTCTGTAGTCTGTCTGTCTGTCTGTCTGTCTGTCTGTAGCCACGATAACTTTCGAAAAAATGATCAGATTTGATTGAGCTTTGGCACACTTTTTTATGGCCGGAAAATAGAGAACGAGTTCGTTAACCAGCTATTTTGGATGAAAATCCAAAAAGTGAGCACATTTTGAAAATTTTTGAGACCACTTTTTTTGATGATTTGAAAATTCTATTTACGGTTATTAGTAGTACGCAAAATGACGAACAAAATATTCTCATGACTTTTCGTGATAAAAAAAAAATTACTGGAGTTATAGCATTTACAAAATTCCAAAAAACAAACGAAAATGTACATTTTAAGCCGAAAAACGCACGATATGAAAAAAAGTCAAGAGGAGAAAAACGTTGCTTCTTGAACACCCTATAATATTTTCATAACAACTTTTTGAATTTTTTGAAAAATAAAAAGTTCAAATTTTGATCGCACAAAAAATTAATGAAAAATCAAAAAAGCCATTTTGCTGTCAAACTATGCAACATACCAGAAAAGATCATCTCACCAAAATTATGCACCTAAAAAAGATCTACAAATTTCTTATCATTCACTTTTTGATATGACGCGCAGTTTTTGTTTTATTCGTAAAAAACAGCATTGAAAATAGAAAAATCAAATTTTCAGATGAATATTACCAGCTACGAAAAAATGACCGAAACAAAATTTGTTCATCCAAGGAAGAGGTACAAATTTATTGTGACTCACGTTTCGATAGGATGCGTGGTTTTTTTTTATTCGTGAAAATAACATTGACAGTAAAAAAATCAAATTTTTGAAAAAACAATGCAAGGTACGAAAACATATAAATGAACACAAATTGTGCATTCAAAAAAGACTTACAAACCCGTAATCAATTTTTGTGGTAAGAATATATTGAAAATGAAAAAATTAACTTTT